>VZTH01004619.1:182370-425905 GCA_013397815.1 Aleadryas rufinucha
CGGGCCTCCTTTGTTACAGGGGCTGGGGTGGGGCCGCCCGCCGGGTCCTGGGGGCGGCTGCCGGAGACGGAGGGAGAGCGGGTGCGGCATGGTGCACCTCGCACATCCCGGCGTGTCCCCGCACATCCCCGCACCACCGTCTCTGTGCGCCGTTCCTCGGTCCGCGAGGAACGTGGGGTGGTTTAAACGCGGCGAGCGCCGTGTTTAAGTTCATATTTAATGATATGGACTCAAAGGAGGAGCGTTTTGCAGAAGGTGGGGATTATGCTGGATGGATAAGCGGGTTTTTTTACGTGGTCTGTGTGAGGAAAAGGATCAGTGGAGGAAGCGGCACTTGATGTCCAAGTGCTGCACGTATTGCTGAACCAACGTGACAGGTTTTACACCCGAAACTGAAAGGCATAAGATAGTTCTGTGTGGAAGGCATTTCTGACAAGAGAACGGATGTCTGTGTTCAGTGGTCCCGATTCCTTTCTGCCCTCGGGTGTTCAGTATCTGTAAAGTAAGGAACAATAAAGAACTGTTTGCTGTTACAGTTCTCATAGCACTTTCACTGGGAAACATTTGAGGGGGAAGATGTTGAATTGAGTAGCTTTTGTGGCATTTTCCACAACTTCTCGTGGTTATGTATTCATGGTTTTACCTGTGCAAATCCTAAAGTATAGTTACGTAGAGTAGGACCACAGAGCATGATAAGAGGGGTTTGCTTGCTGTATGGAAGTGGATAGGTCAGGGACAACTCTGATGAGCGATGCAAAAAAAAGTTTCAGTTGAATCATCCCCCACAGTGGCTTCACAAGTGACACCAGTAGTCCCTCTCACCAGCAGTCAGCAGCTGCCAGGGATTTCCTCTCTGGAGCAGGTCCCAGGAGCTTTCATGCCTGTAAAAGGGCAGTGTGATGTGACAGGCAAGGAATAAATCATCAGTCTTTCTGCAGAGTACAGACTGAACATGTTGGGGTTTATCCATTTACTTTGGTGTAGCCCTATGATTCACCACCTCTTTCCTTAGGACATAGCGGAATTTTGTAGTTGACTTCAGCAGGGTTAACCACTGTCCCAGTATGCAGAACTTGACACTGAAGATATGTAATTTTATGATCAACTGATACTGAAAATTAGTATGTTTCTATAATGGCTAGACAACTCTACCAGTCTTGTTACTGTTTTCATTGCACTGAGACTGCATAAAATTCAAACCAGAACATGTTGGGTTTTTAACTGCAGGGTTTATCTACTTCAGTACTTTCAAAACCACAGGGTTTCTTAAATGAGTCTAAGAGGTGAAAAGCTGTAATTTTTTCTGCTTTCGTCTGTTTTCAAATCTTGTCTGAAATTCATCTTTGTCCTATGTTTTTACCTCCTTATTTCTTTCACTCAATAATAAATTTTGCTTTGGCTTTATAACTCTGTCCCCAATGTTTCCTCTACTTGTCTGGGAGAAAAGTCAATGAAATTCTCTCCATACTGATGTGTCTTTGAGGGATCATGGAAGAGATATTCCACATATTATTTCACGTGGGCTAAATCCCACCTAGGATAAATTGGAGAAACCTGTAAAATGCTGAGGTTTCTCTAGTTTACTTGCATGTCCTAACTGAAATGCACATGTATACCTTTGCAAGACCCAGAAAGGCAGGACCGTTACCTGCTCCAAGAAAGGATTTTAAGGACAGTCACTTCTAAAGAGTTCTGCTTTCAAAAACACTGCCAGAAAGAGACTACAGAATGTCTTTGATTATAATTGGTTTCGGTGGATCGAAAAGAACCATGCAAAACTAGGGAGACCTTTTGTTCTTTTGACTGAATACTTATTAATTCTAGAACAGAAGGAGAAAGCTCCAAAGAAGCTGAGGACTTGATTTTTGTCGATCCCTTGATTAGGTACAAGTTTAAACAGAACAAAGGGGTGTTGCTAAAAAAAAATCCAAATCAAGTCCTGCCATTCTCACAGTTGAATGCAAGGTCCTGTATGTATGGCAACACAAGGAATAGTTCAAAAGGGAGCAATATCTTCATGAGAGGAGCATCCATCTCCAAGAGACTACACAGAAGAGTTTTGGGCCCCTAGGCTTAGAAGATAATACACAAAATCAATGTGCTGGTTTTTTTTAAAGTGATCAACACCTGTGAAGTGTGGTCCGGTAGTACTTGCAAGAATATCTCATTAAAAACAATGAAATTAGGATGTTCCTGATGTATTCATGAAAGAAAAAATTAATCAAAACCCAAGTTTTTGAGAAAAACTGGCAACTGGAAGTAACGTATTGTGTTACTGGTGAGGTTTGCAGTAGAAATTGGGAAGAAACCTCTACAAGTGTATTCTGTGGATTCCAGAAGATGTTTAATTTTGGCAGTGGGGGAAAGACTGAAAGATTTGTTTGTAAAAATATCCTTTAGAACAGCTTATCACTGCTTTATTTCTGCACTTCTAATACAGCTGTGAAAATTGAGTAGTAGACTACAGAAAATAGGAAGTTATTAATAAGTGCTTTCTCTGCACTCCCAAACATTGACTGTGTCTGATGTCCTGCAAGGCAATGGAAAATTTTCTTTGACCAAGTGACCTTCCAGTGCTTACTACTTCATGAATTTTCTTTCTCAGATCTTGCAGCAATTTCAGATTCTCAGCACATCTCCTTGAAAATCTTCTCGCATACGTTATATCATTTAATTTGGCACAAAGGCGCATGTAAGGAATATATTTTAAATTGCCTCTGTACTGATGCTAGAAGGCTACATGAGCAACAGGGGCATGCTGGGATGCTCAAATACATAAGGAAATATGATATAGAAATGTAATTCAGTGGAATTTGCACCATCTGATGGGAATGGGCTGTCAGAACTTGTTCCGTTGGTAATGGAAGGCAAAGAAAGCAAAAGTGTGGGTAGCACTTCACCTCTGTTAGAGGCACATACAACCTTTTGAGTCCTGGCACCTTGAGAAATCTCACTTCTTGTAAAACTAGAGGTGGAACTAGTGCAGGGCTATCTGTGAGCTTGTGCATGGAAAATAGGACAAGCTACTTCTTGAGACCTTCCTGCGGTATGTGAATGGGGAGACAATAAAAGTGTGCAGAGGGAAGAGTGGTGCCAAGGGGTGAGTGACAACTGGCTGGCAACCTTCTCTCTGAAGGTAAGGTGCCTCACATGTTCCATAGGATAAGAGCAGTTACTGATTCAGAAGTGAACACCTTACCTTTTCCTGTGATAACTCGTTCATGTTCCCATATCTGCTGTGTAAGTATTCATGATAAAGCCTTTCTGGTAAGTTGTAATTAGAAAAAGCCAACCTAAGGTACCCTTTCTGTCTGTGAGTGCAATTTAAATACAAGAATGGGTGACCTGGGAAAATGAAATGTGAGAAACTAATTGGTTTTTTAATCCCAAACTTTCAAAAAACAAAGCTTTAATCTGTCTGGAGAAAAAAAAAAATTGCGTGTGAGTTTGTATGGATTGTGTGTCATGCTGCAAGACTGCAGTAACCCTTTCTGGCCAAAAAATTTGGGGGTTTTTCAATGAGCAGTCTCCATGTGTATTGGAGACAGTAAAAATGGCATATGATGTTTGGTACATTCATAACACATGAAGACAGTAGCTGTAGGCTTGACTCACGCTTTAGAGCTGAAAGAGATTTCCTGCATAGTCAAGAAGGAATTTTTTCCTCCTTGCCCTCGAATTTAACTGGACAGTTGTACTGTTTTTGTTTTCTTGCTAGGGTTTTGTATTTGTTATGGCTTTTTCTACAATCAAGGACAGGAGAGCAACTGGAGGAGAAAATTGTTCTAAGATTATTTTGTCTGTTTGAAATCTGTTTGAATGACCTCGTCATAAGATCTGGGTTTGGGAAGGACTTTGCTTCCAGGTGAGATTGGTAGGGGCCTTGCCTATATTTGGCTTTCCCTTCACTATGGAGGTGGTTTGCCAGCTGGACTCCTGTCTGTAAATCTCACCTAACCAGCATCCAGTCATGCAGCTGTCTTGGGTAGGAGACCTTGGTGGTTGTTGTTCTTCAGTGATGGCACTCAGCTGAATCTGACTGAATCCCAATAGGGTTCAGGTGAGTAAAGTCAGACTAATTAGGAAACATCTAGGTTAAGTTGTTGGCCTGATGGTCTCTGCTGGTATTGTGCTTAAGGAAGCAGTTCAAGACAACTGTGAGACAAAAAGTTGAAAATGATGAATGGGATTTCTGGTTTATATTCCTCCTCAAGGTGGGTAAGAACTCAACTTTCCTTGGCTAATTTAAATACCATAAAATGAAAGGAGTTAAAATATTCACCAAAAAAGGGGTTTGTCTGCAGACATCTCCAGCTTATCTCTAAGTATGTTCTTCCCCATATTGCCTGACTATCTCCTGGTTTTAACAATCTTCCCACTTAAATCAGAGATGTGCAAGATAAATTAGAAAAAAACCCTTTCATTGATTCACATTGCTATTTCTGAGTAAGTGCTAATACCCGATAATGTTCTTGTGTAAAGGCTTATTTGGGGGTTGTTAGATGTGCAAAGCAACTATACAGTGCTCTTTAATTGTATACATTTAGTACTTCATTTGTGTAAATCACATGCTTTTGGGCTTAACCTAATGAAGGGAATATATCTGCAGCAGAGTTTGCTATGGTGAGTTTTATTTTAGTAGTATGAAGCATTTTATACTTAAACAATATTTAGTACTGCATAAATAATACTTCTCCATTAGGATAATTATGCCCTATTTATTTCTCTGCTTCCATTAATTTCTCTAAGGCAATTAAAAGTAAGCTCTGTAAGTAACTTCTAACTTCTGAAAACTACTTGAGATGTGATAATACCAATGGAAATAATTTGAATTCTACCTGAGCAATAATAATTGCAATAGTGAAGCTGTAGCTGAGTAATACTACTGTGTTCAACCATTAGTGATGCCTAAACCACAAGGTTACAATACAAGGAAAAGAACATTTTAAGGTAGAGTTACGAAAAACATCTGGTTTGAAATATCACCTTTATACTTCCTAGGTAGTATAGGCAAGTTACTTTGGTCTGTGATTGTATAGTTATGAGTATGCCCATTCAACAACTGATGGGTAACAAATGATCTGTTGTTTACTGCCTGTATTTTGCTAGAATCAAATAGCTCAAAACCCCAAAAGTACAGGAAAAATCCTACTGTCCCTCAGTGCCAGACAAAATACTGCAGTGCTTTAATAACATCAATAAGCTTCCAGAATTGAAATAAGACGTTATAGCAATTTATATGCCAGTCTTTCTTATTTAAATCTGCCATTTTTCAGCACTGTAATTCAGTGAGCTTGTGCTTCCCTGGTGCTCTTTCTTTATTTTGACTCCGTTTGCTTTGTCCCTGTCAGGAAATAATTTTGCCACACGTGATTGCTGAACTAATTCGAATTGAAGTTAGGAAATGAATAAGGTATTTGCCAGGTGACTCTCTTCAGAGGAATTTGCAACTTTGAGGCAGTGACTTACCTCATTATTGCCCATAACATGCTAGTGTTAATATGGAGAAAGGAATATCCAACTGCCTGGACTGTGTTCTTTTAAAGCCTGTCTTCAGTTGAGGCAGATAAAATGTGAACTCTGCAGTTTATTTCATTTTTGGTTCCTTAGTGTAGGAATTCAGGCTATATCTTAAGGTAGCAAAAATTGTTTGGTATGTTTATGTATGAAGAACCCTGCATGTTTTGTGATTCCTGTAAAACTGGCTATAGATTTCATTGAATGTCATAAGAATAACTTCCATTCTATATATAGTCTATCTATCCTCACATATACTTATGTGTATGTTTATATACAGGCACACAAATATGCATACATGCAGAGATATTTCTGGGATTTCTTAAAAGTATGAATTGTATATGAACTGAAAAAAAGGGGTTTTTACATTTGTGGGAGTCTGAAATAATAACTGAATACCACAGACAAAATCCTTAGGCTTAATTTTTTCTATGCTACGGAATTAGTCATTTTCCCAAATAAGTTACAATCTTCACATTCCTGTTGAAGGCAGCATTTTGCTGCAGCTGCATGCCTTCCTCCTTTCTGTTTTTTGTGGGATTTTTTGTCTTTTTTTTTCTTTCTATGCCTTGAGCTACTGCAAGTCATATTTCTCTGACTGAATTCCAGAATGTAAATAATTATTTGCATCTTGTTTGTTCTGGGTCTTGGAGGTAGAGCCCCCCTCTACAACCAGGCAACTCTGGGTACAACCTGGTGATTGAAGTAACTTTTTGGGTTGTCATTTTTTCCCAGTCAAGTTCTCAAAATTCATAATGTATTTGAGATACTGCAAGGTACTTAGCATGCAAAAACATCTGTCATTTCCGTAGCTGAAATCATGCAGTTGGGCAAATCTGAGAAGACCGAATGTTCAGATAGTTGTTGAGTTCTGGTCTGAGTTGCTCGCTCTCAAGTTTCTTTTTTTTTTTTTTAAATTTCCTCAGACCATACAGCTGAAGAAGTTGGGGTGGGAAAGCACCTTCTGCTGTGAAAGTGATAAATGTGTACCAGCAAAGGCAGGGGATGTATCTGAGCGTCTAAGATGAGCATGATGGAGCTACAACTGTAAGTGCTGCTGTAGGCAATGCTGATGCTGGTCTTCATGAAGGGATGAGTAAGTGTCTCAGATTGTGAATTTTGAATTTATTTTTTAATGTTGAAATCTAGGTACCAACAATGATATTACCAGTAAAACCCACGACCATTATAGCATTAAGAATAAACTGTAGCAATTCTATAGAAAGGCAGTGTCTTACGGAACTAGAATTAGGGAAAATCTGTACCTAGGCACCAGCAGTGAGGCCATTATCTCCTCTGAATATTTTAGCAAGTGCTTAGCAAGCTTGCCTGTTCACTGAGGCTGAGAATTTCAGAAAGGCAATTCTGAGACACTCAAATGCCCACAAGAGCTACTTTCAAGATGTTGAAGCATTTCACTGTCTGGCACTGCTTGAAAGTTAAATCTAGATGTTTCATTCTCCAGATTTCTTGGGATTTGCATCCACAGAGGGCTTCATATCTCAAAATGTTGGTATCAGTTTCTCCTTCCTTAATGCACTTTACTTTTCCTCAAAAAGGCCATTAATCTACAAGTACAGTAGTGGGACATATCAAAAGTTGTCAAATGTGCTAAACCGACTTCACTGAGCCAGGTTTATCACTTCTTATTGTTTGCCTTTCTAAGGTTTGGTCCATGTTAAAAACTAAACATAAGGATATTACAGGCTCAAAAAATATTTTTACTTTCCCCAGTGGAACTAGAAATACAAAAATAGTATTGTTAAAAATCATGCATATGGGAGCACGTTCAGTTGCCTCTAAGTTGTTCAGGTTGTACATAAGGCTTGTGTCTTCCTTGGGAAAGATGGAAATTTCAATACAGCAAGCAGAAGAATAATACAGGGCAGGAGGATTGCTGATGAATGTGAAAGAGGTGTTGCTTAGTCTAGAATCTTTAAGATGATACTTGAAAGGGCTGTGAGGATGATTGGGCTTGATGGATGATGGTTCTAAGATACGACAGTGGCTTGACAGCTGATGCAGCAGTTGGACTAGGAAGGAACTAAGGAGTAAGACCATGAAGAGTTTACAACTGTAGTGCAAAATTGCACTTGAGATCAAGAAAAAAGATTATTATCTATTATACTCCAAGTTGTGGGAGAAAGCTGATCTGATGCATCAGGAGAAAAGAATGCAATAGGGAGACTAAAAAAATCTGACATTTACAAAGTGTGATAGAAAAGGACTTGTGGTCAGCAGTAGTGTTCTGACATGTAGGGAAAGCTGCTAATCTAGGAGATATCCAGGCTATAGCAGCATTAAGAGAGGATCAGATCATAGGCAGAACTGAATACTAGTGCAATTAGAAATGCAGAGACCCTTTAAGATTTCCATGGCTTTATTATCTCCTGAACAAGCTACCAAAACAAAATAGAAAAAAGAAGTAAATTAAATAATTCAAATCCATACTGTTGAATCATTTAAAGATTATTTTCATCAGTATTGTAGGCCAAATTCTGGGATACTCCTTGGATGAAAGTCTCAAAATTGGTATAACATAAGTAGGTTCAAGAACAGAAAGTTTCATTGTTCTTGTCCTTACTGAGAAGAATATTGTGGGACAGATGGGAGACTGTAACAGATTTGCATTCTGACTCCATGTGAAGCAACTCGGACCTTGTTTTCCTGGAACTGTCCAGGTGTGCTCCCAATATTTGGGACAACTTCTAGGCATGCTGAGCATGACCATTTAACAGTGTAGATGTAGACTGTGTATTGTACAAGTACACTTGTCTTTACAGTCACAGCTTTATTTCTAAAAACTGCTAGAGGTGTGCTTTTCCTAATAACAGGTATTAATATACTGGTTTTACTCATCAAGCTTTCCAATTTTAAAGCTTGGAGCTGATTTGAAGCTGCCCTATTTTAGTGCTGCGTATCACTGATAGCATATTTTTCCCCTCCACCACTGTTAATTTAGCCTGTCAGGCATTGTGACACACTGCAAGCCCGTGCAGGTACTTGTCATGTCTGAAAACTTTATCCCGAACGCTGCTAGTGGGGGTGGAAGTCGCAACAAAGGTAATTACCACATATCTTGATCTTCAGGCAATGGAGATTGTGCTTAGGAGTGATTTCCCTCGGGGGAGAAGGGGGAGGTAGGAGTCAGCAGTGCTGACTCGGTGCACTCTGAATGGTTTTTGGCATGGTGAGGAGAGCTGCAGCAGTACAGGACCTGCAATCTGTAAGAGGAAATACAGCCCATCAGCAACGAGGGGGGACACGCTGAAGCTGGAGGGGAGGTGATGGGTGGGAGAGCAAATAAAGATTTTGAAAGGAAAGTTTTATAAGAGGTGTGTTATATTTTAGCCTTATGAAGACAATTTTTATTTAAATGACAGTTTTCCAGTACTATCTACTATTGCCTCTGTGTTACAGCCCTGAGCTCCCCATCACCTCAAATGATACTGTGGTTTGCCTGTTGATAGTTACTGTATAAAAGTCTCTTGCTTGATAGTCTGCATTCAGGGACACCCATATATGTACCCATATCTTAGTATTTTTAGTTATAAGGACCTCTGGAGCTGAAACAAAAACACTGTTGTCAACAGCAGAGTGAGAGGCCTTTGAAAAATTAGCTTTGAAGTCTTAAACTTCTTGCTGCAGGGCTGACTACAGCTGCACTTCTTGCACTTCTTGATGGCAAGAACTGCAGGAATGTTTAAGTGGAAGAAGGGGTTTCAAGTAATTTTACTGCTGCTTTGTATTGCTGAATTTTGAATTTTTTTCATGCTACGTTTGAGGTTATGTCCTTTTTCTTTGTGTATGAAACTGGTAACTACCCAAGCTTTAAATTTTAAATCAGCTTGAGATCTCTTAATTAACAGCCCCCAAACCTATTTTTTTCCCCACAAACCTAATTAATAAATGAAAAATTAGCAGGAAAAAAAATTAAAAAATAATAAAAAGTCATGAACCAGCGTGGTTTAAATGGCTGTTTGCTTCTCTATTTGCTTTGATGCATTTGTCCTGTATGAGTCTTTACTGACTGTTTTATTAGAGGAAGTTTTCTAAGCTCCTGTGAATGTTATCGTGAGTGGAGGCCCCAGTGAGACTGCTGCTTAGTGAAAGCATATTTCCCTCCTTTCTCGGGTTTGCATTAGTGATGATGAGTTTCTGGAGCTTTCAGAGCTCTTGCCAGAAAGATAAGGCTATCATTTCTTTGCTGTTGTCGTTCATTATAGTCGCTGCTGCTTGGTGATGTGCCAGGAATAGTTCAGGGATTAGCTGGAGCTGGGCCCGTGGGTGCACCTGTGTATTATGCTAATATTGTGAAAAGAGTGGACTTGGAAGTGTAATTCACAAGTACATTCAAGTGAAGTATGTGCAAATAAAATCTGCAAATTACACAGAGATGTAGGTCTGAATATCTGAAAACTCCTCTGTTGCAAAACACTTGCTTAAAATTGCGCAGTTGGAGAGCTGTGCCTATCTCATTGTGTAGAGAGACAATCTCACCTTTTTGTTCCCTTTTCTTCACCGGCCCCTGCCCACCTGGCCCCTTGTGCTGTCTTGTATACATTGTATTTTCCTAGTTCACCTCCTCTGCAGAGACCCTAGGGCTGCGTGTTTTGCAGGGAAGCCTCTTTTCTTCTTTGTGCTTGTCTGACTCAGGGTGACCTCTGTGTCTCCTCCAGGACTACCAATGAGACCCGAGCCTTAATCGAAGCAGCTGTGTGTTCTGACAACATCAATGCTCACCCAAGTCCGAGCTGAGCCTCCTAGAGCCCATATGGGCTCATACACGGACTCCTGTGGGATCCAAGGCCATCAAAATTCAGCATTACAAACGGCTTATCTGCATAAAGTATCTGGAAGTGGGAGCAAACAATAACCAGTGAATGGCATAGTGATAGTTTATTACCCTGACAAATTGGAAGGCTTGCAAGTAGAAAGTCCTTGGGTAATTTTACAGGAGGGAACAAACATAAGTAACTGGAGCCTTCAATAACTGTAACTTCTGCCTCAGACTTTCAATGGAATATTTCATCCATTTTCCCTTGATACCTTACTCTACCAAATAGAAGCATTATTTATTAAGATGGTTGTCAGAGTGTCTAAAATAAGGGAATAATGTACTGCAGTTCCTTGTAGGCTTTTGAACCCCTAGGTCTTTATTCTGACTGAAAAATTCTACTGTTCCTTAGGTTGCTTATTTTAATGGATTTTCTTTTTTGTCGTTCTTGTTGTGCAGGGCAGATAGGATATAATCACTTCAAAATGAACAAAAAAAAAAAGGATAATATTTTAGCAGAAGTTGAGCATTTCCAAAGCTTCAAACTTTGGGGAGCTGAAACTGCCTCTCCAACAGCACAGCTCTTTTCCTCAGGGTCAGGCTTTTGTTCTCAAAGGAGATGAGTCAAACCCTGCTAACTGGCTTGATAGAACTCTGAGCTCTAGGAATTCTGCTGTCGTGGACTTTTTTTGCAGAGCTTTTTATTTCCCAGGCAAAAACTTATTTGCATTATGGTATTGTTATGTGTTTTCCTTTGATCTCCTACTTTGGATTTCTAAGATTGAGTGCTATTTTTTTACTTGCAAATTTGCATTGCCCCAGGATATGAGAGGTTTGTTTGAACTCATTTAATTGGCCAATGATGTGAAAAATGATCATTTTCTATATTGAAAATGAGCTCAAATAACCCCTTCATGGAGTCCTTATAACCTACTGTAACTTTCCATGCATTTTTACTGAGTCAGATTTATCTTGTCTGGAAGGAGAATGAACTCTTCTAATCTTTTCCATGTTTGCTGCCATGATTTTTGAGTTTAGAAGACATCACCATAAAATATATAGAAAAAACCAGAAGATAATTAGCCAGGCTTTCCAGTGTTCTTATTTCAGCAAAAAAGATACAATTCCAATTTAATCAAAGGAGATAATCTGAGTGGATATGATGTGCCTAAGAATAAAATGGTGTTTGCTTTTTAAGTTTGCTTTCATGCTGGTTTATACTGTAATTTTGGAGAGGTTACCTTTTATTTACACTGAGGCTATGTTTTATGGGGTGCTTTTGGACAAGAAATAAAAAAATACCTGTTTATTCTTTGTAAAGCCTGAATTCATGAGTCTAACCTGAAGTGTATGAAAACTGCATGACTGGTCTTAAAAAAGAAGATCCTTTCTTACAGTATTTTTATCAGCATTTATGACATCTTAAAATTGCTTGTTGATATTTAGAATGTTAGGAGGAAACTAGAAGTGTATAAATTAGACTTGACATTTTATACTGAAATTATAAATACCTTGAATTATAGACTGTTTCTTCTATCAACTTTATCAACACTTGTAGGTTTCCTACCATCTCCTTTGTCTTGCCCCACTGCAGAATCCTTGCCTGTGACATTTTACTCTGTTCCCTATTGCCAAGCCCTGCAACCAGAGGTTGCACATGTCCTTTTAGTCCTTTTTAAGAGGAACTCGTCTGTGCCTTGTAGGTGGGAGGGTGTTATCTTGAGATTATGAGGAAAAGATGGCAATTTACTTGGCTTCCATGCTGTTCAGAATTATTAGCTCCTGCTTTTCTTTTTCTTCCCACTCTTTCTCCACTCCTAACTTAAACCATGTACAAGAAATAAGCTTGGTTATTTGTATTTCTTTAAAATAATCTTCAGGTATAGCTGGTCTGTATGATCCTAAGTGGTTTAACCAATGTGCTCAGGGAAGACTGAATGCATAGATTTGCTGTAGCAGTTGTTTAAACTGATTTACTGCAGATTGAAGCTTGTGAGAGGAACTTTATAATGACACAGGTGGCTACATGCATTATGGAACTCCTGCTATCTTGTTTTTTTTGTGACTGCTATGCCTTTGAGGCTGTGTTTTGTTGTTGAAAATAATAGTCAATCTTACTTCCTACTCTTCAGTGCAGTTGCTGAGTTATAGTAGTTTCGTTCTGTTGGGTAAGAACTGTGACAGTTTTTATCATGTAGGCTTAAATTTCTGTAAGGCGTGTTAAATGAGCAAAGTCGTGATGAACAAGTCTGAGGAGAAAACTTATTCTTAACTCCTGAAATATGTAGGGAACTTATGCTATTTCACTGTGTAGTGTAGAGCTAAATTAAGATAAGAGGGATGGCCAATGTTTATTACTCTAATTTTTGCCTTCTAAAACTCATCAAAGCTTTATCTATTTGGTCAGTTGTAGGGCTCTTGGTGGTCTTGCCTGTATTCCCCTTGCAAGGTTGCCTTGCTGCCTGGCTGCCCTGCCAAGGCACACATCAAAGATGTTATTTTTGAGGGGTTTGCAAAGTGTTCAGCAGACGTTCTGTACAGCAGAATTAACTTGTCATGCTTGGGCTTTCTGAAGTGAAATTCCAGATTGAAACCGAGACTGTCACTTGCATCTCATCACAGATAGTGCAAGAAAATAATTGTGAAGGAAAAAGAGCAGACAGACTGCGTTCCAGGCATTTTATGCTGTCTGCCTCTATTTTAGGGTGAACGTGCACCATAGATAGAAGTATCCGGACTGGGAGGGATGTATGCAATGCCCTGTCTCCTTTTAATTTTCTTTGGAGGAAAAAAAATCCAGGCCTATAGATTCAGGCTATCAAATTACCATCTTTCATGTTTCAGTTGTCAGAGTTTATTGAATAAGAAATACTCCTGAAAACAAGCACAAGAATTGTTGTGGTCTTGCTGTTTTATCTGCACATGATTTATATTTGGAACAATCTAAAATAAATGATTGCAAAAGATATACAGGAGGTTAGTCTTCAAGCTGCTCTAAGGATGGCCTCCTCGCAAATACTTGCAGCCTGTGAGCTATCCTATATATCTCAAAACAGATTCAGCAAACTTTTTGCATGTAATCCCCAGTAAAACTTCTGTCTTTTATTTCAATAAGTGATTTCTGTCCTGCTGCAAATGTGTTTAACACCATAGGTAATGTTTCAATTAAGTATATCTGTTCATGTTCTCACTTCTTCTGTTATTATTCTAAATCTATTGAGTCTTAATTAATCTGACCATATTATTTCAATTTTCTTTTTTAATGTAAATACTGTATTTTCCCCCAATGTACCACATAAAGTGTCCTATTAAAATCTGGAGCTGGACATAAGTAAGACATCAAATATGACTTCAAGTTGATAAAAGCCAGCAAAATGCCAATTGCTTTCATATTTGTCCTTGGTTAAAGGGGAAAAAGGATAAAAGAGCTACCACAGGATACCAGTTCAATGCAAGCTGCTGGTGTGGACAGGTTACATTCACACCCTTGTGAGTTCTGGAATAGCTTCTCTTTGCAGGCGAACTCTCAGATCAGTTGACAGGAATGATGTCTCATCAATGTACATGTGCATATCTTGATTAAGGGTGCACGTTGTTGGAGCTGACAGGAATGTCAGGCTCTTTAGATTCCCAGAAATTCTCTAAGCCTGACAGATATGAGGCTGGTGTTGGCTGAATACATTGAGATAATTTTTCACAAAAGATGAGTCATTCCTCTTCCTATATGAATTAGTACCTCTTCTAGCATCTGAATTTACAATTCCTCTGTGAGATGTTTTTTTTTTTAATGATTTACAATTCAGAGACTGAGCTGTATATATTATGCTACCTAACAAACACTTAAATGCAAGAGTATGCCATACTTCTGAGACATATGGAGATTTTTTTTCATTTAGAAAAACCCACTAGAGTCTTACCAAGAGTTACCAAGGACATATATTGAGATGCAAATATATCTATTGGAAGAAATTCTGTTATTTTTCCGGACAGAGACAGAATAACTATCAAAGCATGACTAAACCTTGGAAAGTGTTCTGTTCTGTAGCTGAGGGAAAGGATGTTTATCATGGTCTTTCTAATTGCTTCATTTAAGTTAAATCTTACCCAAACCTTTAAAAAGCAGATCCTAATATTGTGTGGTGCTATGAGTTTAGTAAATAAAGATACGATCTTTTTTCTTTAAAGATAAAACTGGCATACTGATAGAATCCTGAGTGTGGAAGCAATTTTATAAGGAAGAGATACTTTAAACATATACAGCTAGCAGTAGCTGTCATCTTTATGCAGACATCAGTGTGTCAGTAAAATAGGTATAGTTTAACTATATCAATTGCATATTAGTATGTAAACCCACTTTTCTTTCTCAAATTTCTTACTCACATTCAAGTAGTCATTTAGGTCAGATTTGCACTACAAAGTTTTGCTGGCATAGCTGTTGTTACTTTTATTGAATGGTCGATAGCCACTGATTTCCTTTAATCTTTTATTCATAATAATCCTTTTCTTTGTATACAGTTGCCAATAAAATAGTGTTTCAAGTAAAAGACCCTGGAAGTCTGAGATCTACCTGCTGGAGCAGGAATAGATACTAATGAGCTTGGTGAGGGAAACAGACTTGTGCTTCATCAGAGATTGTCAGGGAAATTAAATGGACTGAACATGAGGTTTTAGGCACAGGCAGAGCATAATTATGGCCCTCAGATGGCACTGAGGAAATGCTTTGACTACTGCATCTAGGACTGAGAAGGAAAGGGATCTAGAAGATATCAAGCACTCTGGTACTGATGATAATGGAGGCAATTTTCATAATACTTGGACAGTAATGGCTGAAATTTTGGTAGGAGCAATGGTTGTAAGCTAAAGAGTTGTGTAACAGTTCAGTTGTGTCAGTACTAAGTACAGTTTAATATTTACTAGTTGAGTGTAAATTTTCTGCCAACATTAATTTTGAGTACAGGCATTAGAACTGGATGTTGCCCTGGCATAGATAGAATCCTTCTGTATGTGTGTTTTTGTATCTCTTTTGCTGCATCTGGTCCTTAGTTAAAGCAGCACAAAAATCTGTGTGGACAAAACAGAAATGAAAAATAAGTATAGATAAACATCAACAAAAAATTATTTCAAAATGCAGCTTGGTGTTCTTCCTGAGCCTGCTTACATTAACCTGATCTGTAAGCAGCAAAGGGTTAAACAAGCAGAAGGTGACAAAACCCAACTATTTTGTCTTTTCAGTCTTTCTACTTTAGTGAAACAAGGGAATAAATATGGGCTGGGTTTTGCACTTCTTTCAGTCAAGCCTCTAATCAAGGATCTGCTTTTTTCTTTTGCAATGGATAACATGAGGCTTAAGAGACTTCAGTTAAGAGGGACATGTGCATTAATCCAGGGCTTTATCTCCTCTTAGGTTGTCAAATATACAGATCCTTAATAATACCTCCTCTTTAGCATCTCACTGATGTCTTGATCTGTTTCCAGCATGAAAATTCAAGCTGTAAGATGTCTCTTAGTGGTTAGGTCTTATTTAAGATCTCTACAAAACTATGATTGCCCATTTTCAGGAAAGGCAAATTGAAATTTGCTTTACAGGAAAATGGGGTCTCTATATTAAAAGTGGAGTATAATCTGTGCTGTTGCAAATAGATGGCAATTGGCCAACACATCTCTTAATTTATCAACATCAAAAAAGTGAGGTACTCAGTTTTTGAGTGCTTTGGAGTTTGTGGCGTCATAGGAATCATAAGCAATTAGAATTCAATTAGTTCCTTCCAATGTCTAATATCTTGTGGCACTCATCCAGACAAGAGCTAGTCCTTAGACTAGTGCGATATTTCTTTCTCTTTAGGAATGCTTAGTTTGATGTTGTGTGGTTGTGGTGTGTGGGGTTTTGTTATTGTTTGTTTGAAGATTTATCTGACACCAAACAGAAATGCTGCCCTGCAGAGGAGCAGCCTCTGCCTTGTGCCATTCAGGAGGCAGCCTTACAGGTGCCTCAGCAGCAGCATCACAGCCTAGGCATGATGCAGAGGTTATGGAACGACTTCTGCATTCTCCAGATACCAGCGGAGAGGGAATTGGCAGGTAAAGAAGGTGTGGATGTATCCTAGTAACTTTGGGCTGCTGGCTTTGTGTGCTGATGCCCTCCACAGCCAGCCTGCTGCTCAGGTGCTGTGTTAGTGACAGGCAGAAGCCAGGTATTTGGGCAGGCAGATGCCCACTTGGACAATAGTGGGCCTTGCCAACCCCATCCCTGTTCTCCAGTAACCTCTAAGGGCCACAACATGTGAAACAATGAAAGTGCTACCCAAGGCATTCAACCTACACAGAGACCCTGTGATTTTCTCCATTAGATGAAGTCTAAATTTTGGTGTGCTGGTGTCAAAGTAAGGGAGTTTCCAGGAAGAAAGTTACTGAGGTGATATTCCCAATAAGCCCAAACAGAACTGTTACTGAGATGCTGAGAGGACTGAAAGGCAAAAAAAAAAAAAAGCTGAAAGAAGTCCAAGAAGTGAGACAGAAAACCAGAGATTTTGAAAAATGAATTAAAATATTCTTTCCCAGCCTATTCTGGGAGACCTCCAATGCTTTGTCAGGGAAGATAAAAACTCTGTTGACCCGGCAATTTAAAGTGTCTGAGTGAATGTGGAAGCCAAATCACAGAGCTCTCTGTCTGTAAGAGCAAGACAGATTGATGAGGTGCTCAGTGACCTGGCTGTTATGGCCCAGAAAGTTTTCCAGGAAATGAAGGAGACATGGAAGCTGCTGATCAACTTGGAAAATGCTGAGATAAGATGCTGTAAGTAGTGCAGGAACTAAATAATTAGCTTGCAAACAAAGAGAAAGATTTTGCACTGCCTTCTGCATAAGATGTGCTGAACATCCAAAGGGCTTAGGTAAGCAAGAGTGTAAAATAGAGCAGGCTGGGAAAATATCCTATGTGTAGAAGGCAGAGCCAAGAAATTGGATTGCCTAGTTTAAATGACATTATCTTTGAAGAGAGAACTCCTTGTGATGATTATTGTACTGTAATGGACGAAAAGAGGAATTTTGGTAGACAGCTTGAGTGACTCACCTCTGAGGATACTGCAGAGTTTACCTGCAGGAAAAGAAATCTCATCTACAGCTCAGGCAGTCTGTAACAGGCACCTTAGAACTACTCATCCATCTCAGCTGGCCAAGAGACACCTGAGAACTAGAAAGAAAGGAAAAAGTATTTTCATTTGGACTGTTAAAGGTATGAGATATTTGTTCTTTACCTAGCCAAAACCCCGTGAGGCATTCTAGAGTAAATTGGTAGCATGCCAATTTCTTGTTCATTGGGACTTAAGGCTGAAGATGAAAAGCCCCAGCATAAGACAAAGCAACTGCTAGTGAGAATACTAAAGAAGAGTATTCTGTCTGTATGAATACTGATGTGATATGGCCTTGCTTGAGAGAGTCTGAAAGTCAGTGTTCTCTAATACCTGGGCTAGTAGACTGTTTTACAAAATAGTTAGAAATTCTGCCATGAAGGAGTCAAAATATTGTAACAGTACTTAAGGTGTTCTGTTGTTTAAATTCTTCATTTCACTTGAGATTCTGATTTATAAAAATCTACTTCTAAGTAGGTAAATAAAAATATTAAAATATCAGCCATTCTAGCTCTTTCTTCAAGTCAGCAGAGAAATAGAAGGCTGTGAATCTGTTGACTACTGTTTCTATTGATGACATGCTCAACTGTCAATAGTGTGCCAGGCTATAATCTCTTACACGATCTGCTCTCCACTTCTGAGAGTAGCAAAGAAATAGTGTAACTTTGCAAATAAAAAAAGCCCTGGTCAGGTATTGAGCGTTGAAACACAGTTGCAGAGTTGGCTGAGAGCCAAAGCTTGAAACCTTGCCCAGGTTTCCTCTGGTCTCTCACCAGGCAACTGAGGTGCACAAATATGACTTCCCTATTAATCAGATTTTTAAAAAGACCTGATTAGCTTGGTTGCAGTGATGGGTCTAAGGTGACTGCAGGCTTTTGCACTGCACTGCACCTGCTGTGTAAAGCCTTTGATACAGCATAGAGCACCAAGGAACGTGCCACTTAGGCACGTGGTAAGAAATTAGCTTGGAAAGAGATAGACGTATGAGCTTTCTTTCCATAATTGTTCTGCTGAATGCATGCCAACCCAGCAAAACACCTTCCCTAGAGTTCAGTTTCCATTTGGGAGCAGGCTGAAGACTGCTTTCAGTTCTCTGATGAGATGGTAGTGTTAGCTTGCACAAGGAAGTGCTGGAAGCTTGGTCTGTTCTGGTGATTTGGAGAAGGAAGGAGCCATGTGGGGGAGGAAGCTGGAAGGTGTTGCAGAGTATGAGGACTCCCTGATTCATTGTGTGTAATGTCAAAGCCGAAATAGCCTTTGGGTGCTCGAGAAAATTCAGCAGCTAAAGCTGCCCATGCAAGTTCTGGGTTGAGATCATTAATGCAGGCGTACACTGCTGATAGGATGCCTGTCATCTTCTGGGGCTTTAGGGCAAGCAGTAGGTAACATCTGATGAACTGTGACACAATATGTGTGGTTCATACACTAACCTTTCCATTTCCAGAGGCCTTGCAAAAGGCCCAGTGAATCTAAGCAGTTTGTACTTTGCTAACTGAGTTAGTTGTGAGCTAGAATTGCAAAGCAGGGGACGAAACTGCATTATGTGGGAGCAGGCACTAGGAAGCAATTGTGGACTTCATTCAAGATGAATTCAAGTGCATGGACATCCTTTCTAAAAGCTAAATGTAAGAGACAGATTACATTATTGAATAAGATGGCTAAAAACTCAAAAGTCTTTGCCTGGGATCCTCTGTCGTGAATGCTTACGTGGGAGGAATAGAAACTCAGAAGAAGAAAACAGACTCCAGGACAGGCTGGTTTCAGCAGTGGTTGTCCATGGTAAGTTAGGCACAGAAGGTAACCAAAAATCAGAAAAAGTCAGCAAGAAGTAGAGAAGAACTGAACATCAATGCATATTTAATCACTGGGGCACTCATCTCCTTCCCATGTTTAAAATCGCTTTCTTTTTATGCTTGAATTTGAAAAGGTTTTGTAGGTTTGGTTTTATATATATATATAAAATGAAGTGGAACTAAGTCGAATATGTTTCTGAAGATGTCTGAGAAATCCATACATTTTGCTGAAAAGTAAATAACTGAAACAAATCCAATAACTGAAACAGCTGAGCGTATGATTTGAGATCAAAATCAGAAGTACCCAGAAAAGCTTTTATCATATGAAGTCAGCCCCCTGGCAAAACATTTGTATTTTGTAAAAAACATCAATAATTCAGAAAATATTTGTAAAAGTTTGATCTCATGTCAGAGGAAACATTTACACAATATATTTTTCCAAGCATAACAGTAGAAGTGCACAGTGTTGCTTAGCATTTTGGGAACAATCTTTACTTCTGTAAAGTGCTGATTGGACTTATCAGTCACTACTCAGATTTTGCTCTTGAACTGTCTTTGTAAGTGTGTTTAAAACAAAAGAAATATTCCTTTCCCATCTCATCAGTAACCTTCAGGTGTGTAGGCTGCATCTTAAATTCTGTGCCTTTCTCTTTGTTTACAAAGCAGGTATTGTAGCAGCATGTATAGATCTTAGCTAAGGTCTTTCATTCCCTGAAGGATTTCCATTTCTAGAGGTGTTAATGTGGTGTGTCCTCCTGTCCACGTATTTTTTGTACGTATATTAGTGGCAAGTGTTCTGTTTGATCCACAGTGCATTACAGTTTTATTTCTATATTTATTAATATTGAAGTAAGATTTGCTTGGGGGAGATCTGACTTAAGGCAAAAGGAGGATTTACACTTCATTTTCCAGAGGAAGGAAAGGGATGGAAGTAAATAGATGTGGGCAGGGCAAAACCTAGGAGCTCAGAAGGACGATACCAACCTTTTGCCGTTCCACTGGATTCACCCTAATGCTGTTTCCACTTTCCTGCCAGCTCTAACAGACTCTTTTGCCATTAGATGTGCATGTGGCTGCTAGCTGGAACACACTGAAAGATTGAGCCTCACAAGCTCCCTTGTCCACAGGGATCAGGCAAGTTGTGCTGACTT
The DNA here is from genome assembly GCA_013397815.1 of Aleadryas rufinucha. Taxonomy (NCBI): domain Eukaryota; kingdom Metazoa; phylum Chordata; class Aves; order Passeriformes; genus Aleadryas; species Aleadryas rufinucha. The sequence continues at coordinate 202,736 of VZTH01004619.1, forward strand.
GCTGTTTCTTCCATGTTACTTTCTCAGAAAAGTAACTTCTAATGTGCCTTTTGCCTTTACTTAAGGGCTGAATTACCAAATGGTGCTATACATTCACAAATGGGAATGAGAAGCTCGTTTACAAATGAGGTGGAGGAGGGGAGGCTCCTGCACAGGAAAAGGAGTCTCCTAAAGTGCTGTTTGTGTATTAGGGGGGAGAGAGGGGGAAGTTGTGGAATGCAGCTGTAGAGCCTATGGAGCCTGCAGTGTAAAATGCCTACATTGCTTGCCTCTGAGCTCACAATACAGCTGGCATGCTATCAAATATCCCAAAGGGGATAAGCAGTGGGATTTTAGTAAAAGCCTCTCTGCATAATAACTAGTGCATTTTTAAAAATAAAAATGTGTCCAACACTAAGTAGAGGGGAAGAACCTAACAAAGCCCCAATTGTGCAAGTCCTATTTCAGTTATGTACGTCTTTGCAGAACAAAGAAGAAATATTGGGTTTTGCTGAGGCAAATGTTGCTTCTAGAGATGGGTCACGGCTTTCCATCTTGTACTCCAATTAGTTTTTCACTTTTGTGGTCCTAGTTCTCAATTTTTTTTGTCTTCTTTTTCCTCTTGTAATCACTTTTTGCTTAGCTTTAGACCCTCCCTTTTCCCTTCACCCCTGACATATTGATCTAACTTCTAAAAGCTTTGAGAAATATATATCTGTGAAGTCCTTTCACCTTGACCCCTTGCTGCCTGCTGCTGGAAGTGCAGTTCCACATGGCATCTGTACATTCCACCTGGCTTTATGGTTACCATGGAAACCAGCCACAGGCTGCATAAAGCCACTGATGAGACAAGGAAGAAGGGATAAGCCTTTTAGTTCCTAAAATAGAATAGTAAGGGTAGGACTGAAAACAAATCTCACTCTAATTGTCCAGGGCACACAGAGAGCCAGGTATGAATTCTGGTAGTGCTATAGAGTTTGATGGTATTTTAATAGGGAAAGTCTTGGTCTCTTTTGGCTTGGTGAACAGGACTGAATTCAGCTTGCTTCTGTTCTGAGAAAAAAATTCCAATCTTTCCTTTGAAATCATGTGATCCTAAGTGTCCTGCAGCTTTAGAGTGTGGGTGATTGTTTTCAGCTGGGTGATGTGAATGTTGAGCACAGGTATTCTGCACAGGTGGCAATTTATAGAGGTGGTGTGAATGATCACATAACGTGTGTGTTGAAGACACAGGCTGAGGAAAGCTGCAGCCTGGCAAACCTGCAGCTGGCGAATGTAACAGCAACTCAGACATCCAAGCTCGGGCTCAGCAATCCGTGCTGCTTCTGAATGTGGGTGGGATCTTGGGTGGCACTGAAGTGATACCTCTGTGTGCCCAGAACACTGAGGAGCTGAAAGCTTGAGTCATTTTCCTTCTGTCTCTTGTCTTGCTCTCGGGTTCATGTTTCTCCACATGAAGAAGTTACTAGGAAAAGGCCTACTTTGGATTTACTAAAGGCTGTTTGGTAACTTCAAAATTTAGCAGGAGACAGATTTAGTTATTCAGTTCTTTAACTTATTTAGTCCAGGATTTTGTGGATGCCCATTTAGCAGAAGGTTTAATGAATAAAATGCTCTACTTCACCAATTTCTTGATGGAAGGTGATAAAGAGCAAGCACAGCCCACGTACCATAACAAGGTGTGTTACAGGCAGACACAGGCAAATGCAACTTGCTCTTAAAGCCAACCAGCACTTATGTGATGGTACCACTATGGGCCTGAGCTAAGCTGATGCAGGAACTTCAGGAAGGCTTGTTGGTTTGGGGCTGTTGTGAGGCTTACTGCAGCCACATGGCTTTGGCCACTGCAAAATAAGGCTAGAACTGCTGAGTGTGCTGCTTTGTCTCGCTGACAGTGTGTGATGCTGCTTTTTTTCCAAGCCAGGCAGCTGTTCACTGGCAACTGGAGTAAGAACACTGTGCTCTCAGTTCCCACAGGCTGCTGAACAGCTGTCAAGGGGAAGCTGACTTCTATTAAGATTTTTGACTGCATTCTAATAAGGAATGGTTTTGGATCCTGTTACCTGTCCTTTGTAACTGCTGGTTCTAGATCCTGATCTCATTCATAGTTATGAATATGGAATTGTGCATTGATTTTTATCATGCTTGCTTTTCGCCTCATGGCATTATGAATGAGACAAGACTGACTTCCCCATCCTCCCTGTACTATTCAACCTTACTAAAGTCTTCATTACTACACTTGTGTAGGCTCCATGGTATGCTTCATTGGGTCTTATTCAACCAAATAAAACTCAGTAGTAGTTGTATTTTCCAGAATATATTTATTTCTCTTTTGAAATTACTGTGGTTTTAACATAATAAAGAAAAATTCCAGCATTCTGAATACTGTGATTATTAAACCCACCATTTTAATATATTTTATCTGTTTTGTAAGACTATGGAACTTAACTTGAAGTTTCTGAGCTGTCAAGTGAAAAAAATGCCCCCAGTTTATTAACAAAGGAAAGTTTACAGGTGAGATGAGATTACTCTGGTGACACATTCATGTTGTCAGTACTGTCAGTGTTTGCTTTTCTGGTTCCTAATGAAAACAATAGATTGTCCTAAACTCAGCTGTCTGTGTAGATTATGCTGCTTAAGCAGCTTCATTTGAGAAGGGAGGGCTTGTGACAGTTCTGGATGCCAACAAGCATTTTTTTTTTCTTACTAAATATGAATTCATTTTAAGTACTACTTATGAGAGACTCCATGGTTTATAGTAATAGATTTTTATTTCTAGTAATGCTCATGTGATAAGAGAATAGCAAAAAACCTCTGCAATTATTTTTGATATGCATGGTTGAATACAAAGGGCATAGATATATAGATGCACAGACCACATGTCTTAATGGAAAATACACAGTGGTCAAAGGCAACTTCCAAAGAATTTTATATGTAATAATCACCGATTTGGAGAGAATTACAATATGTAATGTGTTTATATTATATGGTGTGAAAGCTGAGAACATCTCCTGAACCACAGCTGTAATATAATGCTTTTTGTTTATAACATGTTTTTCTTTCATAGAATCATTGATTGGGAAAACAACCTTTAAAACAAGCAAGCAATGAGAACTCAAGCCCCACTTCTTTAGCTTTTTTCTCCACTCTAGAAATTTAATATGGAACTTCAGTAAGTAACACAACATGCTACCTTTCACAACCTCCACAGCATCTCTTAGGTGTTGTGGAATTGTTATTAACATATTGTGGCAGTATGAAGTGCAGATCTGGGACCACACTCATAGAAGCAACTTGCTAATTTAAAAAATTATTCTGGTGATGGCACTGGCATTTCTCCATCTGCAGGAGTCTTTGTATTTTTCAAGTGTATGAGCTGTACTTAACTGCATGGTGAATTTAATCCTGAGTTCGACGTTTTGGATGCAACTGAAATATATGGAATAATGAGAAAACATGCATGAAAAATTAGAGGACAGTATTGGAGCTAGGGAAAACAATTGGAACAAGTATGCCTTTATACCAGGCCCGTCCTCAACCAGACCAGCATCTCCTTTTCTCCAGACAAACACTATGCATGCAATTTATCCATTCAGTAACCCATTTGATGACATTTCTTTTCCCACTGCAGCTTCAGCTGCAGTGGGAAAAGAAAATAAATTAAAAAAATCTCACAGCAGACTGGAAGAAGATAATGTGAGCAAAGTGAGGTCTGAGCTGCAGAAAGAATTCTGGTGGAAAGCTATGGCTGGGTGTTTCCACATGACAGGCTTGAAAAATGAAATAGATGCCGAATTTGCAGCAGGATGTAGAAAGAAATGCTAGGGTAAGGAGAATCATCTCTTGGGAATATTCCCAACAAAAAAGACATCTGGCCCAGGATTAGAAATCTGTACTATTTCATCTGCATTATCTTAAAACATTTATAATTTATTCTCATGGTGATTTGAAGCTCTTTACCTTCCCTGATCACTGTTTCTTTTGTTTTCTTTCTTTCATCTTTTCTGCCTCCCTCCTCCCCTGCTTTTTTTTTTTAATTTTATATGTACTCATCTCTCACTGCTACGTTGTCTTTAACCAGCATCTTTGTATAGTGCAATTCAGAGTAGATTAAATTCAGAGTCTACATGATCTTAGGTGCATCAGAAATAGTAATACAGCATTATTAAAGCACCTTTTCACATTGCTTGGGCACCTCTTTTAAATATACTTAGTGCTTTATTTTGAAAATTATTTTTAAAATACCGATTTACATGATTTTATTTCTACAAGTTTCATAAAACACTCTTAAGGGAAACTTTCCTTCTTGTCTAATGGCTCTGTCTCTGATACTGAATTTGAAGCCTGGGACTTCTCATGTAAACCAGCCAAAATACAACTACTTTTTCTTTCTTTATTCTGGTATTTTGGCAGACTTTATATCTGTTAGTTTCGTGCTGTGAAATTGGTTTTCTATGGGGATGTGTGTGTGATCTTGTAAATTTTCACTGGAGATAAAAAATGCTTCTATTTTTATTGCCTTACTCTCCTTATGAGATTTTTATATCACAACAGTTTCTTTCCAGCCTCGGGTATGTGTGTATATACATATAAATATACAGAAAAAGAGAGGAGCAGAAATCTGCAGCTTTTGTTGCACACAGCCTTCTCCAGAAATTATTAGAGAAGCAGAGGCTTCCATACCCTGAATGCAGTTCACAGGGGCCACTGGCTGTCCTGTCCTGGATCAGAGGTCTCTACTGGGTGAGCTCTGATCCACATCTGAGATATTTTTCATGTGAGAGCTCCATTAGCATTTCACATATGTAACCCAAATAAAAATCATGAATACTTCACCTAAACGGGAAGAATATCACTTGTGATAGAAGAGTTTCATTATTGATTTCCACTTGTAGCAGCTTTTAAAAGTGATCCTTGCTGTGTGTACTTCTGGAATGGATGTTGATAGAGAGTGATTTCTTCATGTGAGTGCACAGTACAGTATGGATATGTTTGTTCTTGGAGCTGCAGTAGCCTGACGATACTATTTATAAATCCTTTTTTTCTTTTTTTTTTTTCCCCCTGAAAGCACTGGAAAGGGCAAAGCTTTCTGCTGCATCATGTTTGCAGCGGTGAAGTGGGCAGAATTCAGTTCACTCAGGTAGCCTGTGAAAAATTGGGGGAAATACGCCATCTATAGCCACCTCTGTAGTACTTCTTTTCCTGCGGTTGTGTGCTGCTTTTTCAGTCTTTTCTACAAATCTGTTGTTGAAAACTTTGGCAAGAAATTCTACCTCTTAGTGCCAATGAAGGGGAGTGAATGATTTTAACCTTTGTATAATGCTTTATTTATTTATTTATTTTTTAACTAAAAAAAAAAAAAAAAACCCAGCCTAATGGTAAGGCAAAACAATTCTACAGAGCATTAAATCCCTCTGAGTTTAAATTTCATGTCAAAGGAGAAAATGTGCTCCTTTCTTTGTCTTCCCATATTTCTCCATGGTTTGAAAAGATCTCTCAGGATCTGATATCAAATGTCTTTAGGAAATAATCTGTACTCTTTAATGGCAGACCTTGTGCAAAGAAACAGCTCCTTGGGCTGCTCCTGGGGTCCGAGCAGAAAGAGGGCATGTTTGGATAGAGCATTGCATTTTGAGAGCAAACACTGAGGCAGTTGTCAGCAGCCTGGAAATCAGTGCTGTGCAGGGCTAGAACTGTCCATGTAGCTCAGTCACTGTAGTGTGGGAGCAAAAAATGCTGTGTGGTCAGCATTTGTCTCTTCAGACTTTTTGGGAAACAAAGATTGAAACAGCCCTTGTAATAATAATAATTATTTATATCGATTAGCAATAATCATTCCAGGTGATAGTTTAGCCTCTTTTGAGCCCTGTTTAATAGTGATAATTATTATAACAATATATTATTTTCTTGATCTCTTTCACCTTTACTGCTGTTTAGAAATAAAGTGACAAATAAATTGAAACTACTGCAATAGTTCTCACTGTTGCCCCAGACATTAACACAGGCACAACAAAATCTCTGCTGAAAATAAATTTGCAGTTAGGCATTGCTTTATTCACAGAGAAACAGATTCTATCTTAAAATTCTTTTCCATATTCTTTTATTGATCCAACACTTTCTACTTATGATACTGTTTGTGGTCAGTGATCCCAGTTTAACTTAAGTTCCATTTGAATTTCAGGGTTAATCAATAGTGGGGAGTTGGAGATCTACAGTTCGAAACTTTGTACTTAGGATGGCAACAGTCTGCAATATTCTTATAACAGATTTGATTAAAGTATCTTCTTCTTTCAAGCAAGTTGGCCAACAATGGAAAAAAATATAGGAAGAAACCATTTGTTACAATTATTTGATCTCATGTATCATGTTTCCCCGAGTTTCTTCTTTTAGTTTCTGTAGTGAGATTTCTGTAGTAAGACTTTTACAATGTAGCTCCTGAAAGTGAATATCTGATGTTTAAAAATCAGTTTTGCATTTGTCTTTTTTGATGGCTGTCCTATTTCCTAAAAGTTTTTTGCTACTTGTGTGAAGTTACAGATTTTGCTGTAGCTAAAAATGTCTTTGTAGCCCAATGAACTAACACGAGAACAATTTCTAAAGGAAGAGAAATTGTGCATTAGTTTTGTTAAATACTTGTCTCTGAAAGAGAAGAGTGAATTCAGGTGATGTTGAGAGACCTTCCCAAGGTACACAGATTTTTACCACTTTATTTTACACATACCTCTTAAAAAAATAATATTAACAACATAACAAAGAACTTATAACAATTGTTTTAATGAAACTCACTTGTGAAACTACTGACTTGAGTAACTGTGGTATGCAAATTATTATAATAGGGTTAGTACCAGGAGAAGAGATGATGATGTGCATGACACACATTTTTGAAGATTTTTCTAACAGAATCAAAAAGTAATTTTGATTTAATTCATCTAGTCTATAAACATTTTGAGAAAGACTTTGGTGTCACCAAATGTGTTTAAAGAAATTTAAGTTCCATGTATCAAGGTTTAGTAATTGTCAACAAAATAGAAAACAATATGAGGAGCTATGCCTGACTCTCCTATGTAAGGGAGTCTCAAGGAATTTGTTCTGGGTTCACTGATATCTAATATCCCCATAAGTGGTCTGGAAAAAGGGGATGAGCAAGATTGTAAAGTTTGTGCCCTCCACCATTTTATTCAAAGTAGCAAAAATGAAATGTAGTTGCAAAGAGCTGTAGAAAGACTTCATGATAATGCATGATGGAGTGATAAAACGGCATGTGTTATTCATTGCAGACAAATGTATTTGCACTTGGGATCCAATCTTAATTTTCTGCATTAAAACCAGTGACACTGAATTAAATTTTGCTCGAGAGAGAAGTTAAAATTTTAACACTTTGTTCTAAACAAATGCTAGCTCAAAGCACAGTAGCAGTAAAAAAAGGCAACTAGACTATTAAGAAGTATTAGAAAAGGGAGGGAAAACAAACCATAAAACCTTATGCCCTTGTATAAATGCCATAATGTACCTGCAGGTTCATTGTTTCCTGAAGTTATGGTTACCTGTATTCTGAAATTGTATTTTAAAATTTAAGTATGTACGAAGAAGGACAACAAGGATGATCACAGATCTGAAAGGATGTTTTCTTAAGGACTCATTAGATAGATTAGGTTTACTCATCTTGGAAAAGTTACAACCAAGATGGAAGTCTATGTAGTGTTGAGTTCCATAGAACAGATGAATGGAATTCACTGTTCATGATTTTTTTTCCTTCTCCACTCAAAAAATGAGGGCTATCATGTGGAATTATCCAGTGAAATGTTCAGAACATAAGGGTACACTGTTATGTGCTCAAAGAACAGAGAAATTGATGAAAGCAGAAATTCTGGCTGCTGCACGGTGTTTTCCCCTCTCCTGCTTCGGAGCCTGACCTGCCCATGGCAATTTTGTGAGCTCTCAAGGCTGAAGGGTGTCTGTGCTTCCAGGCTGGTGCCACATGGACTTGGGGATATTTTGGCTGGGAAGCATGAAATGGGGATCAGGTGAAAAAATTAGAACTGGATGTGACTCTTGTGTAATCTGTGGGAAGAGACGCATCTTAAGTTCTTCTCCCTCCATCATCCTTGCACCACTAAGTGCTGCAACCGCAGTCCTGTTCTTGGAAAAACAGAACCATTTTTGCTAGAAAAGACCTTTAAGGTCACTGAGTCCAACCCCTAACCCCACACTGTCAAGTCCACCACTAGCCCATGTCCCTAAGTGCCACACCTGCATGTCTTTTAAGTACCTCCAGGGATAATACAGAAGTCTGATCTTCCTCATGCTCTCTTGAGTACTTCTAAGCATTGTATGGAGATTTTTTGACTTCCCCTGCCCTCCCCCCTGGTCCCCCCCTTCCCTAGCTGCTAGCAAAGATAAATATATGGGAATGGTGTCTCTTGCTCCTGGGAGCTGAGCAGGGATGCTGTTTGCCTCAGGCAGTACTTCTTACTACTCTCAAAGAAGAGTGATGCTTATAACTTGAAATGGAACCTATTTTAGATGTATAATTAAGTCCTTCTGACAAGAAGATGATTGTAAATTCAGCTTTTGGAACTTTAACATGTAGGTTAAACACTACAGAACAAGAGCATAGCGTGATTCTGAAGTAATATCAGTGCCCACAGCTACAAAATACATAAAACAATGAAACTACAGGAAAAATTAGATTGTCTAAAGCATGGAGCTAAGTGGCAATGAAAAAAATCCATGTTATAGTTGTGTATGTCATGTATTTTCTTACTGTACAATCATTTAAGACAAGCTGACTGCTATACACATTCCCAAGTGGGAAAAGGTGATAAAGCTGTTTGCATTAAATTTTGTACTAGAATGATAGAATCACCCATAATGTATCATAAACAATGATAAGCAATGAAGATATTTTATCTTTTTTCCTGAATATTCCTCAACCTTAAATTACAATGGAAAAAGAACAAATAGCTTATTAATTAATGATGCTTTTTCCTCCCTTTAATCCCTTCATAAGAAAGGGAGAAATGGATAAAAAAACATGTATGTGAAAGATTTCATGTTTCATGTGTGTAATAAAGTCATGCAGTACTTTGACTTTTGATACTGCTTTCTAAGCTACAGGAGGGCTGTTGCAGAAAACTCTTGAAGTTCCAGCATTTTGTGGAAGATTTCAGTACGTGAGACCTGTTGAATCATAAACATTCTTGAATTATTTAAATTTTTAAAATAATTTTGTAATTTTAGCAAAGTAATTAACTTATAAAGTAATGAGCTTTGATAGTTCTGCTGTGTATTCAGGATTCAAACATATATTTTTGTATTTGTAATTATTCTCAAAAGTGTCAGACATTACACATGTGCTTGGAAACTTTAATATTAAAAAGCCAAGTTCGAAATCTAAAGCATCTTGCAAAGAAATCTGCCTGCACAGGTGTCAATACCACAACCAAAAACCTACCGGGGATTTCTTTCCTGTTTAAAACCTTTATCTCCACATAATTCTTGACATTTTCATCTTTAGTTAAAGTGTATCATTGTAGGTCAGGATAGTGATACATTAATGTCTTTTTCAAAAGGTTTTGGGGTTTGACTCTGTGACTCCTGCTAAGAGAGCAGGTTTATATCAGTCTGTGGCAAAAAAGGCTGGTTTTCAAAGTCTGTAGACTGTCACATTATTTTTACTCTGAAGTCTGTTTGTACTGTCTGAATTTTCTTAGTTCTGCCTCAACTTCTTGCTCGAAGTTTATTATTATGTTTTAAAATTTTTAGATTGTAAATCACTTTTTAGAGCTGGTATGCTGTAAACCTGCTGTCAAATCTACACTGGGAAAAAAATGTTCTTGTAATTAAGATAACTTTTATAGATTAGCAGTTCTACTTTTAAACCATTCTGAGACACGACAGATTCAAATCCTGTAAACGCTGGGTTATAACTCTCGAGTTCTGTTGTAAGATTTTTACAATATTATAAAAATCTGTGTTCTTTACTGTTTCTTTCACATAATCTCAAACAAGTTTCAGATTAAGGATGCCTTCCCTGTGAAGGGCCTCAAAAGCTGCTGTTCACTGTTCCTTATTACAGATGATTCTGAAGTAGCGACGTCAGCTGTAGATTGTCTTAAATGCTAAGGGGATGCTTGAGTAGTAATAATTGCATACAGTGAATTATAGTTCATAATTAAACAAAGTATGGGAGAAAATAACGAATTCTTTCTTTTTCGGTTACTCTTTCCCCCTGTAATTATTTTTCCGAGAAATGCTTTAGGGGGCAGCAGAGCCACGTGGAGACCCAGGTCACAACTGTATTCCGCTTTTTTGTTAGGAATTGTGTTTTCTGCGGATGCTGTTGCCCAAATATAAGGAGTCATGTTTTCTCAACACTGAATAAGCAAAATGAATGGTCTTTGAGTAATCAAATGTACAATCAGGAATATTATTGCCGAGCAGAGCTTGCACAGCGTCAAGGCCTTTCCTGCTTCTCTTATTGCCCTACCAGAGAGGAGGCTGGGGGGGCACGAGGAGTTGGGAAGGGACACGGCTGGGACAGCTGACCCCGACTGCCCCAAGGGATATTCCATCCCATATGGCATCATGCTCAGTGTATGCAGCTTGGGGACATTTGGACTGGTGGTGTTTGTCTTCCCAAGTCCCTGTGACATGGGATGGGGCCTGCTCTCCCAGGGATGGCTGAGCACCTGCCTGCCCATTGGAAGCAGAAAATGAGTTTTATGTTTTGCTTTGCTCTTGTGCGTGAGTTTTGCTTTCCCTACTAAACTGTCTTCATCTCAACCCACGAGTTTTCTCACTTTTCCAATACTCTCCCTGATCCTGCTGGTGGAGGAGTCAGTGAGTGGCTCTGTGGCACTTAGTTAACCCCAGGGTTAAAACAATGGAATACTGAAAAAGTGGTTGAAAATGTGAGAATTTCAATTTGCAGTAAGCTTTCCATCTCTAGATTAGGACAATTTCAGGTAGTATTTTAGCTATCTGTATGCTTCATCCTTTAGGAAAGGAGATCCAAAGTGTAAAGGGAACTTATAGAATGTGTAACTAAATTTTTTATTGCAGATTTGTGTTTCTTTTGCATAATTTATTAAAAAATAATTTTTGAAATCTCGATTTAACTGATGATGTTGAAAGGCAGCTTGTAATGAAAATGAAAACAGGAATGTTGACTATTCTATCACTTTTAAAAATCTAAGAACTGGAGTATTTTCTTTCGTATTCTGATGTATGTGAGTACACAATGATTTCAGAACTCTTTGGTGGAGAGTTCTGTATGAATGCAAATTACTTTGGAAATATTATTATTGTTATAGAAGAAATGTTGCCTGACACTGGTACAGTGGAGCTTAAAAAAGCAGTAAGAAGAGCAGGAAACTTGTGTTGGATCTGTGGTCCTAGAGACTGTTAGGTATCTTAATCTTGATCTTTCACCATGACAGCTTTCAGTTGTTTTATTTTCTAGAATGGTAGTATTTAAAGAAGTTTGGCTAATCCTGAGGTAGCTCTACATAAAAGGATAAAAAAGTAATAAAGCTTTCTAAGGATTTTAATTTTAATTTACCTGCAATATTTATATCTTGGTTTTTTTTTTTTTTTTTAATAAGACTTGAGGACAAAGAGGAGTTCTGTTTTTGTCTCTCAAGGGAAATAATGAACACCTTCATGGGAAAAGACGGTCATCTTTCAGGACTCTAATTATTAGTTTCTATTTATGGAACTGACTCATAACCAGACTAAAGTGTTTAAGTGGGTCACTGTTCTTCTAAGTGAAGTCCTTACTGTAGATTATCTCAGCAGTCATTGCTCTTTCTCTAACTACTGTTCTTTCTTATGAATTACTTATAGAAATCTTACAGTATAGTTTTGATTGGCCTGTGTTTCTTGTTCAGTTCCTCTTTTTTTTCTGTTTGTATATTTTATAGGTTTTCTTGCCATTTCAGATTCATTGCCTTGTTTTAGTCAGATTTCAGATAGAAATGCCTGCCTAGTTTAAGATTTTACTTTAAAGAGGCATAACTAAGGGTAGAAGGGAAAACATTTAAATGATTCATTGGAGTCTATTCATATGTTGAACCTTTTGTTCTGTATCTGTTGGTTTTAATAAAATATTTGATTGTTCTTGACATGTTTCTGATTCTGCTGTGGGTGGAGATAATCATGCCTGAGTCTTGTCATCTTCCTGTTTCTCTAAGAATTAGACCATTTTTTATTATTTCCAAGGACTTGTTTGCAAGATTATACTTCTCAGCAGAAGACCTGCTGCAGATGCATGTTTTTCTTAAAAACTATTACAGAATCAATGGGCTCAGTTAATACTTTTTGTGAAAATACTTATGAGTAAAAATAGCCATCAAGTGTATCAGAACACACAGAACTAAAGTGTTATGATCCTCAGGAGAGAAAGAGCTTTCGAATTCTCTGAAATCAATTCTGTTTTCTGGGGGTTCTGACAGGGTTTCTTGTAAGCAAGACATATATTTTATATGTCTAGCTATTTTATATTTTTGTTTACTATAAATTTGCTTAAAGTTCGTAAACTTTAATAATTTAAGGAATTTTCACAGTTAAAATATAATAGGACAACAAGGAACAACATGAAAAGCTGATGCAATAAATAAGCTTGTAAGTGGATCATAAACTATTCTGAGTGTTTTTATAGCACTTGCAACAGATGTTTTGGCTTTCCCTTCTCTCTGGAGAAGTGACAGTATGTGACTTTGGGTTGAATCCTTACTTTTATTTTACACAACCACTATTTTTAGGCCAGAGCTCCTTGATGTGCCTTCAAAGCCTAATCCACCTGTCCAAGAGTCCCCAAGTTGCTGCGTTTTTCTTACTGTGAATACATATTTTTGATAAGCCATGAATTCCCAAAGCACATTTTTGCTGTCAAACAAATGTAGGCCTAAGTCCAGCAAAGCACTTAGATGTTAATAGTTAAATACATCGCTAGCTGCATTGGACTGCTCTAGGACTGCTTACATATTTTAAACTATGGACATATAGAAGTGCTTTAGTGGATTGGTGCCCACATGCAATGCCAAGGAAGAGCAAAAAATCTGCATTATGTTACTGAGCTAGGCCCTCTGGTACAGAGAAATATCTGCAAAGCCTTCACTTAGAAAAAAATATAATTAAAATCCTATTTTTAAATGGCTAAAATATTTACATTATAACATATGCACTCTATAAATATCACAGAATTAGTTTAAAAAAAACCTCAACAAAACAGCTGTTCATTTCCACTTGCTCTTGTGGGAATATTACTGTGCTTTGATAAGACTGGCAGTTGCTTTGAAAATGTGTGAGGACTGGTGTATCAGGCTGGGACCAGGGAGCTCTGCAGATCTAGGGCTGCTTGCCCATAAAATATGGTTTGGAAGGGGAGCTGGAGAGAGTGAATAATTCTGTGGCATAATGTGAGAAAACAGAGTGTGTGAACAAAGCAGCAGCATTGAAAGGTCTGTGCTGAGAGGCGCTGCCTTAGTTTCAGTGCTATAACCCTCGATGGCACGATTGTGTTAGGGAGTTTGTGATAAATTGAGCTGGGAAAGATGAAGAGCATGCAAATGAGGTTATTTTGACTGGTGTTTTATTAAAAGAAGTATTAAAACCCAAACCAGGGACAATTGTTATGCTCGAGGTTGTTGAGGTGGCTGTAAAGGCTACATAATCACTGTATGTAGGTAACACATCTGCGCACATCTTCAGGCAATGGTATCTCAGGTCTCACTCCAGCTGTTTCATCAATAAACTTAAAGTTTCAGGTGGTATTTGAGAATGTGAAAAATACATCCTTTTAAAACAGCACGTGTAATCAGCCTAAACCTACTTTACAAGGTTGGGTATTGAAACTAAAAGGTACTGCTGGAGTCTGACACTGATACATTGGCTAATGCTGGTAACATGCTGGGAGCTACCTGTGTGCTGTAACGCTGGAAAGGCAGTCCATTAGTGCCTGAATTAATGCACTTGGGGACTTTTAATTCTTCACAGAATCTATTTCCATATTTAATTACGGGAAAGTCAGAGAAAAAAGTTACAAAGCACCTTCTTCATCCATTTCATTGTCAACGGGAGTGGCGATTAGTAATTCTTCTTCAAGTTATATTGCACTGTTCACTTAAAATAATGCAGCTCCTTGCTGAGTTTGCTCCAATTAAACCATATTTTATTTGCTAATGACTTACCAAGTTGACAATGACCTTGGAGTTGGTATTGTCAACACCTCTTGGCATAAAGAGCTGGATGATTTAGAGTTATTAAGAGTGCATCAATATATTCTTTGCTCTTTGTCAGTATTTTTAAAAAGATTTTTAATTCCATTACAGATGCTTTACCTGAATAATGTACAGGTTAGTAAGTTAAGTAACAGTCAATTTATATTGTTTTTACTGAAGATTTTAAAGATGCATATATATGAAACAACACTTCTATTGTTTTTGAGTTTGCAAGTGTACTGAACTTAACCATCTTTAAAATTGAGTAGTTTTAATAACTAGAAATGCAGTTGGTTACTGTCATATTTCTGTTGGCCGTAAGTCACTTTTGTAAATAAATTTATAAATATTTAGCTACTGAATTTCACTGTTTCGGAAGTTACACTTTATCATAGTTAAATCTATTTCACTGTGGTATCATTGTACTGCTGGTAGCTTCACTAGTTCTCTATCACTGTAGTATCATTGCTAGTATTTCACTGCTATTGTCATTGAACAGAATAATATATTAGTTCTTTATGAGCGCTTCTTGGCAATCTAAAATGAAGGTGAATAATAAAATTACATTTATATAGTTTAGAAATGCTTAGAACCTCATAATTACAATTAAGTAATGTGTGTGCCTTTAGATGAGGTTTACAGTGGACTAGTTTGAACATTTTAGATCAAACACAGAATTTTGCATGAATGAGTGCACTAATTAACTGTTTTGTCACTAAAAGTATCACTGAACTTACCAATTTCCTGATTTTTGTCATGTTTGTCCTTTTGGAAGCTGATGTTGCATGTTCTCTTAATCCAGATGTATACATAATCACACTACCAATTCATGCACATTATTTGTGGGGAACTACAATTAGTTCTTGTTCTTCATGATTTCATATTACATCATATCTGTCTTCAAGGTGGGGGGAGGAAGAACATTAATGACTTTAGAAACAAGTTGATGTCATTACTTTAAAAAAATACTCTATCATAAATATAATGCTCTGATTTAATGCATTTAAATTGTATGATGTTTTACTGAAGAGCATTATTTCCTATGCAAAAATATGATTTACTATGTGCCATTAAAAAAAAAGCTATCAAACTGCTGTCTTTCCTCAAGCAGATCTTTTAAGAATATACTCCTTTTGTTTTACCTTCAAGAATTGAGTTACTACGCCATAAAATTTTACTTTAATGGAGTCATCATTATGTGCAAAACTGTAACTGAGAAATCACATGATCTAATTGCTGTAACCTGTTTCTTTCTTAACTCTGAAACTGCTCTCAGTATCTGCATCATGCCTAATAAAATATCGTAGAGGCTTTGGACTGTTCAATCTAGAGATTGTGAGGTGTCTAGGATCTTTTGAATGTTTGAATGTTAAATAATAGTGTGTGTGTGTGTGTATATATATACATGGCTTCCTAGGGAGTAGCAAGCACAGATTTCAGTCTAAGTCACTCAATTATGCACATAAACTTAAGTATACAAATGATTATTATCTTTTTCTGCTAAAAATGCCTTTAAAAATATTTTTTTCAATTATACCGCAAGTAGAGTAAATGTAGAGAAAGAATGTGCTGAGCATTCTTCTGTAGATCATAGAATATGGCTACAAAGGCCCATCATCTGACTGGATGACATAATTCATATGGTGAGGTTTTCTTTCACAGTATTTTTATTTGGAAACATATGCTCATTTGAATAAGCAAGGCATTCAAATAAATAAATTTCCTTAAGAATACATAGCGTGACTAGTGTTTAAAAAGCAGACATGACTTCTAATGTTCAGCATTTCAGTTTTTAATCAGAAAAATCCTCGTTCTTCAGTGCAGTCAGCTGTGATATTTGAAATTGCTCACAATTTCAAATACATTTTTCAGTCATATAAGGTTTACTGCTCTGTAATAGGGTACATATACAAAAAAGCAGCATATGTATAAAATGAGAGAATGACTGGTTTTTTCCCTATTTTTTTTTTAAATTTAGATTTGCAAAACATATACTTTTCATTATTGTGGAAACAAATGCTATGGTATTAGAAATGTTTAATGTATTTAAGATGTGTTTCTAAATGTACTACTCTTGTTCTATGTAAAGTTCATTTACTTTCCAAGTGCTGCCCCCAGAAGAGAGAAGCAGAAAGTACAGATATAGTGGGTATATAGACAAATAATCTCATGGTAAAATGGCAATCTGCACGTTTTCATCTCCATAACAGGGCTGTATATTTTTACAGTTTATTGTTAATAATTTAATCACATTCCTTTAGACACACAAATGACTTCTCTTTTTTTCAGAGCTGATGCCCCTCTGGGTGGGTTTCAGGTTGGTGTTCATTTCACATTTTTAGCTGCCAGAGAAATGAGGTCTAACTGATGTGAGGCTGCTATCTGCCCAACATCTTCCCTGGTCAGAGAGGATGTGCTGGAGATCAGGGCCATCCAACTCTTGGAGACCCCCATCAGTGTGGTTAGAATGTACAAGACTTTTCCTGCCAGGAGAAAGGTTCTGTTCCATTAATAATAATATTGTGCTCTTCCTTTATTAGTATTGTAATCAAATGTAAGCAATTCCACAGAACTAACCATATAAAAAATTCAATATGCTTATCCTTATTATAGACTTCAAAATAAATTATGTTTCTACAGGATCTAATCTGTCACAATTAAAACTAGTTTTAAAAAGAACATTTTGTACATAGCTGAACAATAATATTTTTTGTTCTACCATGCATTAAACCAGTAATAAATAGTGCCTTACAGAACCACTTGATGGTGCTGTCACCCTTTTACTCTGAAAATTCAGTTTAGCTCTCATGCTTCCTTTATAACAATGATCATCTTAAATTTCTTTAAATGGTGAAGGGGGAGGAGTAGTGTAAGCAAGGAAATTATTTTTGGTTTTCTTTCTTTTTCTTTTATTTTTTTCTTTCTTACAAGGAAAGGATAACATGTTAAGAAATAAATATATAAACCTGTGGGATTTTTTTTGTTTTTGTGAGGTTGTGAGAATGCATACACTGGAAATAGAGATGCTACATACATATATAAAAAGGGATCTAATCTGAGGAAGACGCTAACTGTTATTTTCAGGTTCCTGAATTCATTTATGCATAATGAAGGAAAAATATGACTGAGTTGTTTTTCTGAAATGGGACTGACTTCAATACTAAAATTATTGAATTATAGAAATGTGCCTGCTGATCCTGGGTGCACATGCTGTTACTGGTAGCAAAACGGTTTTTGTGCCCCCCCCCCTCCTCTCAAAATACTAGAAAGATGATACTCTTTGATAGCCAGTCGTATTCCCAGCATGTAACTGAGAATGTTCTCTCTGTAGTCAATGTATCACGTCTGTTAGAAATCATGTCAAACTTGCTGTGAATTGTTTTGATGGATTTAGAATTAATGAGTGAAAACTTAGATACATAATATATTTCCTGAACTGTTGTTTTCTGGTGTTTAAAGACACACTCTGTCTACAGGCCACTGAATTTCATATATATATGTGTATGGAGTTGAACATGGAACTGAAAAGCTGGCAATGAAGGGAAGGGAAATATTTATACAGATCTTTGTGATGAGATCAAGGTAGATGTGTTCTATCCAGCATAGTGCATTTTATTCAGCCATTTCCAAGCCATGACTACTATTAAATGTATTCATGTTGGAAACCAGCAATTTAGGCTCCAACTCCGGGAGGGGAAAGTATGACACAAGCACATAAGAGAACAAAATGACACTGCATGAATATCAAGTTTGTAAATTTTTTATTTACCTCACCCTAAAAGGAATTGTTTCTGCTGCTCCAGCTTCCATGACATCTGTTGAATGGGCCACAGCTGGATGTGTGTTTGGCAGCTGGAAAGACCACTATGCAGATATGTGTGGAAAGTGTAGCTGGACAGATAAGTGGTCCATTGAGCACCTTTGCAGTGCTGAGGTCTGACTGCTTGATGTGGACAATGGTAACCTGAATTTTGTTACTCTAACCATCTTTATGCATTCTGATCTATGTAGTTTGAAGCTAAATTGTTAATCGGTACTGTGTTTTCTATGATAATCATCACAAGTGTATGGCTTGAAAAGCAGCTCTGAGTAAGAAATAGAATGAAAAATCTAACTTGAATAAATAAGAAAACATTTTTCAGAAAGTTTTGTTTCTAAAGTGAAATATGCTGTCTGGAATCACAAGCTGCTTCCCCGCTGGGGAGCCACTGCAGTTGTAAATCCTCAAAGCTCTCTTAGCTAATGACTGGAGTTACTGTTCTCTGTGGTTTCAGCATTACCCCTCACAATGCTGTCAGTGAAATAAAATTGTTAGTATTAGAGAATTATTGGCTTAACAATTGCTATTTGTTTGCAGAGAACAGTAAGATTGAGGGTGGGTTGAGGATGGAGATATGTGAGTGAGAAAATTGGGGGAAAACCTGCTTGAAGACCTTTGGAGGGCAATAAAATTAAACTGCTGTATGGTTAATATTGTAATTATGGTATAACTAGTGAAGAAATGCCCTAACAAACAGCCCTATGAGTAAGATTTGCTACAAGCACTAAATAATGTTCATACAATAATTTTGGCTGGCAGCTGTTATGCGTTTTAGCTGTGCTTTGTAGGTAGGACACAAACATGGCCAAGAAACTGCAAAATTCTTTGACAAATTAATTTTTTCCTTCCTGTTTCTGTGTGTTACTTGTTCTGCCCTGAAATATAAGGGATGTATTTCAATCATTTAACTGGAAAAAGGTGTGAGTTTAAACCTCAAGATGGGCCAGGTCTGGGCAATATGACATAACTTAGTAAATAACAATTAGCCAGGATATTTTATTTTTTTCTGTTTATTCAAAAATTATGGTATTCGTTCTTTAGAATTAATTTGTTATTTTTTGGTTTTATTTTCATTGTGCTAATATACGTCGATTGTCTTCTGCTTTTTAGCCTTTTGGTTTGCAGTAGTCAGGCTCATTTGCTGTTCCTGAGCTCTTATACTTCATGAAGACTTTCTTTTCATATGTGCAGACATTTTTCCTTGTTTCACTGGAAATCTAATCCTCACAGTTATTAATTTTGCTGTGGTTTCAGAGCAGTGAACACATTTTTAAAGGTTTCCTTTACTGAAAGCCAATTTACTTTATACTTGACGGCTTGTAAAAAATATGATCTACTTTCAGTAACTTAGTTGAGCTTTTGACTCATCTAGGCTGGTCTTCTGCCACACTTGATAGCCTTTTTGCACATTAGAATGTGCTCTGAGGAGAGTGTTGCTGAATATCAATCAGCTCAGCTCTCCTGAGCCCCTTGGCCATTCAGCCCTATGGGACAGAGTCAAACAGATCTCTGAGTGAGTCAGAGCTGGGAGGGATGCCCTGCTGGGCTTGTAACTGATGAAAAAGGACAAATTCTTTAGGGATGTGAAGGTCAAAGTGATGGTGGAATTTAAGATCCTGAGAAAAGCGGGGAAGGCAAATAGTAAAATTAATCCTCATTTAACTAATCCTTAATTTAGCCCCTTCTCTTGAGTGCCAAATGGTTCATTTTTAAATAGGATGTAAGGAAGAATTTTTCCTAGTTGAGCTTATAGCCTTGTGTTAAGAGGAAGGCATCTCATTTATGTCTGTAACTTCCTGTAGAAGTGCTCATTAAGATACTCCAGACTATATATTTCTGCTGCTATATGAGTGGTCATTAAGAAACTAGAAGATGTGTGTATGGCCATTGCTTCCTCCTCTGTGTGTGTTACAAGTATGAATCACCAGCTCTAACTTCTTTTAAAAGTAACAATGACAAAAAAAGACTTTCAGATTGTGCATCCTATTCTCAAACTAAATTGAAAAAGGGAGTCAGTGTGAAAATTTGTAGCAAACAAGATTTTACAATCTCATTCAATGACTCTGCTGGTTGGTTTAAGCAGCAAAATGATCAATATGCTGCCTGATGTCAGTTATGCTTGTAGGTAAGTAATGCTCCTGTGTTTGTTATAAATGGCACTTTGGCATAAATCCCAAACATTGCCAGAT
This sequence comes from Aleadryas rufinucha, assembly GCA_013397815.1. NCBI lineage: Eukaryota > Metazoa > Chordata > Aves > Passeriformes > Aleadryas > Aleadryas rufinucha. The sequence continues at coordinate 222,946 of VZTH01004619.1, forward strand.
TTCATCTGTGAGATTCTGACCTTCAATGCCTAAGTTGTCTATTCCTCTGATAGGGTCTTAGACCTTGTTGGTGCTTTTAAAAAATGTAATGTTAATTAAATGTTGATGTTCATACCTGAGCGGTTTCTACATGTATTTCAGAGGCCTGGGTCTATGGAACTTCTGAACAAAATCAAGAATAAAGATTACTTATATCTGTATATTTAGCCAAGCAGCTGATTTGGCCTAAGTTTTCAGACTGCAATTCTAAATTCATTGGAAGTTGGAAAGAGAAATTTTAAAAATAAACTTCAGTTTACATTATCTATAGGCTGGTTGGTCTTCATTTGCTGTGCAAGCATCTGTCATGGTTTAAATCCTTTCCAGTGTCTTGGCCAGATTTATTTGAAGTGGTCATAAAAACTACTTGAGTATTTTAAATGATTTCCTTTGAAGATTTTTTCCCTAAAATTAGTATTAGAAGGCCTCTCTAGAGAATTGCTTCTAGCAAGAGAGTTTTAAAAATTTGTGATGTAGCTAGACCTGTTTTAGCTAATTACAACGTTAAGTCTCATAATTAGAGTTAGACAGTTGTAACTCACTTAAAGCTTTATTTGACTTGTGTTAGGATAACAGCTGAAAAATTGTATGCTTTCTTTTCTTTAAGCTTTATTTTTCTCCACTGAGTGGTTGTTAGAATCATCCTGTGATAATAACTACATGATTTTGCCATTTTTGGAACAGGGCTTGTGTTGCTTCTTTGGGTTTACAGCAGAATTGTGCAATGTTGTGGGGCCCCTCCCCTTAGTGAACAATCTTGGCTTTCATTAGTTATTGCAAACAGCAGCTGTTTGTAATAGAATAGGCTTCCACTAAATGTATTTAGATAAGCATTTAAAAATGAAGACCCATAAATCTTTCCTTTAACTTTCTAAAGGGAAGCTACACTGCATTATGAAAAAGTCAACAGCAAGAAAAAATGAGGCAAGAAAAAATATGACCTCTTCATCCCACAGTAATAGAATTACAGGAAGAAAAGGAGGTAATGGCACTTCTGCTTTTTCCTACCATTTGAAAACTAATTTGTACCCAGATTCCAGGTGTAAGGCTTTTATAAGAAGATGAAAAAACCTCTGCAATTTATATTGAAAATGAAAAAAACTCCCAACTAGTTAAGAATGAAAATTCATGAGCTCTTTTTTTTCCCTCTCCTACTTCAGTGTAAATCCTGTGAAATAATTTAAGGGCATAAGCGTTTTATATGTAGAAATCGTGAAGCTGGAACAGATTGTCCAGACAGGTTGGGAAGTCTCCAAGATATTCAGGAACTGTCTGGATGCAGTCCTGTGCAATATGCGCTGGGATGACCCTGCCTGAGCAGGGAGGTTGGACCATGACCCAGGGTTACCCACCCACTGTGGTCCCTTCCAACCTTACCCATTGTGTGATTCTGTGTTGTCACATACTTTTGGAATGTGCCAAAATTGCAATCAAATGACTCATGACTCCTCTCAGAATTCACCAAGATTTGAAAAATATACGTGAAAACACATTCAGCACAAATTACCTGTGCTGTTTTTTGCTTTGTTTGAAACTGAACAAATGAAATATTTCATAGGGTTTACCTAGCATGGGAGAATTTTGGAGTCCTTAGGCATGTATGCAGGGAGAAGACTTAAGCTACAGGAAACTGCTTTAGCTTACCTATACTCTTTTTCTTATGTAAAAATATTTTATTTAAAAATTTTCTTTATATATTTATATTTTTAGAAATTGCAGTTAGGAAAATTTAAAAAATCAGTACTTCACTACATCCACCTGTATTTTCTTTTTCGACTGAGTTTTCCATGTCTCCAGCAAAATCTGTTTTAGGTGTAAAACTTCGTGTCGTTGTGCATTCTTAGTTTTTCTACTTCCACTCAGTGTGACTATAAAGAATTGTAAGCTAAATTGGACAGACTACCAGCTTCAGGTGAGAAGTGATAGAACACCAAGCATTGCTTTTGAAAGTTGAGTACTAGAAGTATCTAGTAGTGTTTCATTAAATACGTAACTGAGGTTACTGGTGCAATGACAGATGTTGATAGTTTTGAGAAAAACCTGGAAATAACTTTTCACATGCATAAAATTAATTTTCTTAAAATTCAATTAAATGTAGCTATGGGACTTGTGAATTTTGAAAACCTATGTGTATGGATGCAAAACTGAGGAAAAAAAATCACTGTTTCTGACACACAAACCTTGCAACTGAAGGCTGTTATAACTAAGATTGTTACATCGCTATAGAGAGAATCCTGAAAACACTTGTATTAATATGGCATAAACTTGCAAAATCTGTCTGATGAAATCTCTTGAAATGACAAGGATGTCTTTCAAATATACACTGTGAACCACAGTTTTTTATTTGGAATATTCTCAGGTGATAATTAATGAGGAAGTTACTGCCTTGTCTCCCTGAAAAAAAACAAGACAAACCTGGAGAACTGAACAGTGACGTAAATGGGGGAACTGCACTGCTGGGAGGCAGCTGTTCTCTTGGCATGTGATCAGATGTGTGCCAGGCTAAGGGCTTGAAGTGTAAGGTTTTACCTTCTTGGATATTTTATGCTGCATCCTTTAACTCCTAGTAAAGTACTTCGGTCTTCCTTGGGTGCGTAAATCTGCCTGGGACATAAGAGGAAAACGAGAAAGGATGTAAAGGGATACACACGGAGATGAGTTGGGATAGCCTAGCACTCCTTTCACTAAGGAAGAAGCAATACAGAAAACTAGATAGATTCAGGAGGGAGGGCAAAACTGGTCTTTGTAGGCAGGAAGCGATAAAAAAGCAGATATCTTTTACTGCATGTTAGGAGAGGAAAGAGAATGTTGGGGTTTTTTTTCCCCCATCTGCCTTTAAAATTCAATAAAGAATTGATGAATAAATGTTGCTTCATGTTTTCAAATTACACAAAGTGTCTGATTACAATAATCTTTTCAGGTTTCTGTTACGTGCTTAGGCATACAAATTTATTATTAAAAAAATTATGAGGAAAAGACACGTTAAGTGCGAATTAAAGCCAAGAGTACATCCCAGTAATTGAAGCTGATGAACAGCTTGTTGTAAACACGTGTGACCTTAATGAGGTCACAGTTCTTCATGGTGTGGAAAGCACAAGTGACCAGGTAAAACCAGCCTTTTGTCCTCAGCTGGGATGATACCCACGGTTCAAATGAGTGTGTGGGAAATAGTCATGGGAACACTTAGCTAAACTCAACCGTGTGCTCTGGAGTTGAATGCAGGAACTGGAAACCTCATTCTTGGAACCAGACTTAACCCTGAGCTTTGGGACCGGATTTGCTGGTGCCCAGGAAAGATTGCATGCTAATGTAGGTTTTTGTATTATAAAGGCATTCATAGCACTTTGCTGCAGATCCACAGATTTATGCTAAGACTTGAGCTTGCAGTGCAGCCCATTAATCAGAGCAGTATCTTTCCACAGTCCTCCTTTTCTCAAAACTTTAATTTAATGTCAACAAGTCTGCAAGTTCTTATTCAAATTTGGTTAAGACTGACTAATTGGTTAAAAATTATCAAGAAAGCACGAATTGACTCCTAAACCTGAAAGCATATCCATTTTTTTCCTCTAAAAAGACCAGGCTGCAAACTGCAGTGTTTTTAATCAGCAGTTCATTCCAATTTAGATTCACAAATGTTAAAATGTGCGGCTGTAACTGTCTATTTGTCATAGTGTCCCTTCTGGAGAAGACAAGGATTTCCCAAATTACCTTATTGAGGTTTTGATGTCTTAAAATATCTTTTTTTTTTTTTTAAGCTGTGCTTGAATTAGGATTTCCAAAGGTTACAATGTTTGGTTTTACTTTAATGTCTGTATAATGAGTTTTAGGTGGTTTTTTTTTCGGTTCCTTTTTTTTTTTTTTTAATATAGTCTATATAAAATTTCCCCTCTTTTCTTTTAATGAATGAATTTATAAAAGTATCTTAATGAGTAAAAAAAGAAAGGAAGCAGTGAAGTTTACAGGATTTCCATGATTTTAGAATGTGATTTCTGCCAGCTATAACTTTGTTATGATAACCTTGTTTCATCATGAACTGCTGCTCTCCTCCTGCTCCCGTCCTCCTGAAGTTTTCTTAAGGGAAAATAAATATAAAATTCTATAAGAAACTATCTTTTAGCTAAAGCAGTTGAATAACAGAGTAGTACAATTGGGTAGGTACAACAGTTTTGCTGAAAGTGAAAAAATTGCTCAAAGTGTGGATGGATTTGCAAATTTCATTTTACTTATATCTAGAGTGAAAGGATAGTAAAATCAGGCAAACAGAAACTAAAGAACATTTTACAGTGACTTCTCTCCATTCACTTTCTTACTTTGTCTAGCTCTCTGTGCTCACGATAGTGTCCTGAAAAGCAGATACATTTAAAAAGAGCAGACAAGAGATACTTTCTTTAATACATCTACAATACAAAAAAAAAAACTTCTAAAAAAAGTAAAAAGATTTTGAATTTTTAAAGTATGGTTTATCCATGTACTTTAATATATTTTGCAGTTTTAAAAATATATACACTAAAAGCATGTGAAGGGTTGAGAGAACAGAGGCATCCAAGCTGGCCATGCCAGAGAATTTCCATGCAGAGTCTGGCCAAAAAAAAATATATATTTTTTTAAAAAAATATATACACACACACACACACACACATAGAATGTAAATCAAATTCAATAGATAACCAATGTTGGCATTTTATGAGGTATAATTGATTCCTTTGGATTACAAGAAAGTCATCATTATGCAATGAGAAAGTTATGCCTGTGTTTATTGTGAGGACTTAAATCAGTCTGTAAATAGTGTGTTGATCCTAATGTATTAATAGCCGATTTTTTGTATTGTTAAATGTGTTTAATATAAAGTACTATTGACTTGGAATTAATGAAATGGCTTATAAATGAAAAAGTTTGTGTAGGCTGTTTCCCTACTGAGAAGTAGGAAAGAAAGCAAGGGGCTTATACCATCTCAGAAAAAGAGGAGTTGAACTACAAATGTGAAGCATTCACCTGGATACTTTAAAAAATGTGATACTATCCCATTTTGTGGTGAAAAATTCATAGAACTAGGTTCTTGTTAAATTTATAACAGGATCAGTATGATACTTTATCTTAAAGCAATTAGGCTTTTAAGGATACTTCTTGTAAAAACTTTCACTGAGCAAATGCAAAATAATATTTTTTGAGTAGTTTCAGAGAAAGGACTGGAGACCCCAGATTTCAGTTGGTAGTGCTTCTAGTGCAGTAAAAAGAAAAATGCATACAGCTTGGAGAAGTGCTGCCAGTTTCTCATTTCTTCCTTATTACAGATGACTTTATAGGTAGCTTTGTTCCAAATACCTTGAATGATGCCAAGGAGCGACAATGTCTAAACTGTCTCTGTGTAAAAATTGTGGCATTGTTGTGAAAAAGGGAAAATGGCCAGGTGCTGTATTAGGATGTGTACTTAGAAGTTTGGCCTGCAATGAATATGGAATAATTGTTATGAATTATTCTTTGAGCTGTGCTACAAAGAGCAAACTTTATCTGCAGTATGGTGTCATATCCAGCGTATTTCACATATCAAATGTGGAGGCCACTCAGAGCCAGTTTAGAGGAAAATTATGAGAGTAATGAAACATTTAGTGAAGGTTCCTAGACAGAAAAAATGAATGAGCTGTATTCATTACTGTAAAGAATAAAGGAGGACTTATTAGTAATAATCTTACTAGTAGTAATCTTCAACTATATAAAAGTTTTCTGAAAAGAGGTAGAAAATAATGTGATTTCTACATCCATCATCAAGATTAGAAGAGAAAAGCTTTGGCCCAGCACAGATTTGTGTGCCTTTTGAAAGAGTTCTTGCCAGGGACTGGTAAATTTCATCAACTTCCTTTCTCCATGCAGATTTTGGCTGGATTTTTTTTAGACTCAAATTTCTGAAAGGTTTTAAAATATATTATTTTATTTTTTGAAAAAATGAGCATTAGGGAAGGAGGGATGTAATAAAAACTTGTCAGTTTAGTTACCATTTCATTACTGTGTTTATGGATGTGTATGTATTGAACTTTCAACATATATAGCCCTATGAAATGTATTCACTTGCCATGCTAAGTAAAACAAGACTTTCCCAACTCAATTTTCCTTCCAGCACAACTGAATCTGTGTTGGAGACATATCTTTTGCCAGTCTGGTAAATGTCTGATTCATTTCCTTAAATTAAAAGAGTTGGGGAAAATTAGTACATTGTGAATGTACTGGTCTGTTACTCTTTGTGACACAGGTTACTGATCTGCTATATTCCCATGGATCTGTGAAGGTGGGCATCTTTAGGAAGGAGGGTAGGAAAAGTGTAACAACTTCTTCCATGTGAGTTGAAGATAGAATGTAAGGAAATGGAGTCAGATTTGGAAGGAGCATTTTCTCCTCCCCCATCACATGGGTAGCTAGCTGCTCACTTGCTGCATCCTTTGAACCATCACTTGTTTTCAGATAATGTATGATGGCACATTTCAGAAGTTTTGTTCATGGTACTTTTTATCAATTTTCCTTTATATAATATCAACACATTTTACCTCAGAATTCTCTCTTTACATCACTTTGCAGGTGAAGCTGTGAATACAAATATCAGTGTTCCCTAAGCAGTCCTAAACTTCAGTGCTTGTTTAATGGCCGTGCTACACTATTTAAATACACAACAGCATTTTTATTTTTTTTTTAAACTTGAGAATCTGTCTTTTCTGCAAACAGAATGCTACATGAGTGAAGCATGTGCATGTAGTGGAATGAGATTCTGGCCAGAGGACTTAAAAAAAAAGTGTGGTGATGGGAGGACCTAATTGATAGACACTTAATGACCATGTGCTGTCATCTTTAATTTCAACCACGTAGTAATGCCTTCTCTGTGTGGACCATATGTTTTAAAAGCTATTCTGTACTTTGTCAGTTGTAGTTATACATTTAAAGGAAAGTGCATATAATGGAGAAAAATAGAGTACAGGTTAATGTATGTCTAACAACCAGATTTTACTGGAATTGTTTTTCTCATTAATAAATTGCAGATCCTCATATGGCAAGTGAGCTAAGTGAAAAACATGAGTCTTCTGAAGAATATTCTGCACACATGCTATTATGATGATATTAACACTTGAGTTTCTTTTTATATATTAAAGGGCATTTTTCTAGACTGTGGTTGCTTTTATTTGCCAGTGAAATTGTGACTAAGCACATGAATACACAATTACTGTTTTTGCAATACTTCACCTATGTTTGATGCCCCTCACTCCCAGAGGTTTCTTTTGTTTCGGTGGTTTTTCTTTTTCCCTTATCTGACTACTTTTAGTTTGCTTTCATAGAATAAATCAGTGAAATCACCTGACATAAATGAATTCACCATATGTAGTTAGTTTTGTCTTGTATGTAACAGTAGTAGCTTCTTTCAAAATAGAATTCTCATGTTCCTGTATATTGGAGTTACTGGATCTTGAAGAGCTTCTGTTGCCTCAGGCAAAATTCTGAGGCTGCTTAATCATTTCTCTTCTGGGAACAACAGTGAATCATCTGTGAATTTAAATCTGTTTGAAAAGGTAACTTACACTGGAGTCTCTCTTGGCATATATTAGGGAAAACTGTAATTTATACCCTCATGGAGTAGGCATAAATTTCCTTATGTTTACTAGAAATCATTGCCTATATGCAAGGTAAGTTTTTGAGTGTCACCAACTCATTAGTTTTATATGGGTGAAAAAGCAAGTTCAACACAGAGAGCAGATTTACAACTATGTCCATTTCTGTTAAAAAAAAAATTGAAAAGGCTGTTTTTTGTCTTAATTCTGGGAGTTAAAGTTTGTTTAGTGTTAGCTTTTGTTTATCAAAACTTTGACAATTTCTACTAGGTTACAACCTGGATAAACATTACTTGACTCATATCAAGCCAAAGCTTAACTTCTATTTTTAGCCTAGGATAAGGGCGTAACAATTCTCTTTACTTCTCAAATACATTTTTTTTCCTAAAATGCCAGGGTCTCCCCTTCCTTGTAAGAATGTATTGAGCCTTGTAGAATGAAAGTGCTGGGATCTTGATGTTCAATTTACACTTAAGAAAGTGGGTGTCTAATGAGGTTACTGGATGTATTAAAGATTATTCAACACATGAGCATGGCAGGGAATAAAATGTTGTTGTCTAGTAAGGATGTCTTCTGCCTTTTTATAAGACCAGCTATTGATGCAATGTATTATTTGGTTTAATGTTACTATGGGATTGTTTTTTAATATACCATTACCTGTTAAAGCTGGTAAAAAATCTTTCCCAGTGGATGATTTGCAGCACTTTGTAAATTTGTGTTTCCTGTCTACTGTTAGTAGAGTTGTATCAGAAATGAAATTGGTAGATTCTTGTGTGGTGTTTTGAAAAGAAATGAATTGATTCGGAAAGCAAGAGAGCCACTTCTCCTCAAAAGCTCTTGCATAAAAGTACTTCTTTCTGGTTTTAGCTTTATGAATAATTTTATAACTTCTCTGTAGTTTTGGATAGTTCTGTGACTTTGCTTTGTTGCAGCTGGTTATTAACAAAATTCTGGTGAATCCTGGTAGATGGCAATGTTTTCTGCAGGTTTCACCCCTCGCTAGCTCAAACTCATAACACTTTTCACTATAGGTTGGTTTTGGTGTGGTGTGGTTTTTGTTTGCTTTGGTTGTGGGGTTTTTTTCTTTCCCCAGCCCCTCCCCCTTTCCTTTTTCTCTGGAGAACTTCACTCTCTGGAGTTTCCCCACTGTAACTCTTCCTGACATTTGCTCACTGCTTGCATTGATGAATGGCTGGATCTCCAGCAATATTTTGTCACAAGTATCTGGCTTTTGTGGTGCCATCACCTTCATATAGAAGTTGACAGAATGAGTCAAATCCTCACTTGCTTCTGTAGTAACTGTTATTTAAAAAAAGAAAATCCATTAACTTGAGGTCTGTGTGAATAGAGTTCACTGTAAAAAGTTCTTCCATATACCACTGTAGGATTGTAGTGTTTAGAAAGGATGAATGGCTGTAGGGTTTTGTGACTGGTAGCTATTTCCTTTAAGATTTTTGGTTTTACTGTTAGTGTCAAAGGTCGTGTTTATCAATTCCTATGAATATTGGAAACTTTTATTTCTCTGGGTAATAACAGCAGTGAATCTTTCATGAGATCTTTTGCTGAGCTTTTCAGGTTATGTCATGTTGTCTAAAGTAAAATAATAGAAGCTTTTTTTTTTCCAAGTGGAAGAAGACAACATTAAGGTAGGGGTGTGTGTGTATTAGGCAGTGTGACAGAGATATCCCAGTAAGACTAATGATTACCTGAAATACTTGTCTGTGCTTTTGAAGCTTAACCCTTTTGCTCATCAATCAGTCAGCAGAGGCAGGTAGTGACCATTAGGTGGATTCATTAGCACCCTGCAGCCTTCTTGTACAGGGTGACCCACATCTGTCTTCATTAGAAGTTTGCCACTTGCCAGTAGTGAACAGATGGGTCATTATAGCCTACACTGCCCTCTGGGCATACCTGGAGGACAGACAAAGTCGTCCGGTACAGGACACAGATTCATGTTTTCTTCATAGAAACAGGGCAAGGTATTTATGATAAGTCTAATGTCTAGAGAAAAAGCCTGGTGTTAATCTAGCTTATACTTAGTGGATTTATTTGTATTATTATTTATTCTGTCTGATACCAGCTTTGAGAACATGAAAGGGCTAAAACAGAGGCTTGAATTATTCATGACCATTTCTTAAAAAGTATTATGGAGTATAACATACAGAGATGCTGAACTGTTAATCAGTATTTTCATTTGTACTCTAGGTGTGATTTCAGCATCTCATTTTCTTTTTCTAAAACTGGAATGTTTTCTGTACAGATTAAATTAAGATTTTTGTTTTGAAAGAATTCTATGAGGTAAGGTTGAAGATAAAATGCATTCATAATCCTGTTGCCAGGAGAGGAAAGTAAAAGCCCTGTTTCCTTATTGCTTCATGCTGTTTACACTGCATGAGCTTAAATCCTGTTCTAACACCATAGTTAAAGACATTTTTGAAAAAAATCCTCTGTGTGTCAGTTTTTTACTATGGGTTGCCTTCTTTCAAAATTTTGGAGCAGTTAAACATGTATTTGCAGTGTTAGCAGCATTATAATTGACATTCCACTTAAGTGTCTTTTGGAGAAAATTCCTTGCCATCACTGTGTTCAAGTAAAACACTCTTAAATGTGAGGCAAACTGATTACAGCTAGAAAGCCTGCTCATGCTACTAGCTTTTTCCCTGGGATGTTCTCCCAAATGAAGCAGGAACTACCTTTACCGGTGAAGAAAGGCTCCCCTTACCACTTTAAGAAAGTGTTGCTGTATTAAAAAAAATATCCAAGGTGTTGTCCCCTCCTCTACTGTACAAAAATCCTCTACTTAGTGTATCCTCTATGAAATAATATTTACTATAAAGGGACTTTAATTGTTATCACAGCGTTTTTGTTTCTCCAGCTTTTTGTAATAAGTTGTTTTCTAGTGGGCAGTTGTTTGCTGTATTTAAATAATAAGTGTATTGTTTCTCTCTTCATATTTAAGATTAGATAATTTTGTACAGTTCTTTTTCTAGTGTTAAAAGAATATTCTTTAATAAACAATATTTCTCTTACTGAACTTCTGTGAAAAATTGTTTCTGTAAGATGTTCATTCCGTGTTGGTGTGTGTGAATATCTGCTTCCCTTTTGTGGCACTCAAAATAGAATTTAAAGGCAAAATATCTTTCGAGCTTGTGCCTGTTGTAACTCAGACCATTCCCTTTAGGGAGGGTATGACATTGTCCTACAGTTAAATTTCATGCAGGAATAAGAATAGACTATTTTGCTTGCATTAAAGAAAAAAAAGAATAATGTGGTCATCTTCTTTGGTTAAAAACTAGAAACAATTTTTGTTGAATAGATTTTAAAATAAAATTGATGCTATATATTTAATGAAAAATACCATTAGTGAGGTTGTCATAAGTAATACATTTGAATGAAAAACCGGTAATAATTGAAGTTTTATGTATAACAGATGAATTGGACACCAAACAAAGACATGCTTTCTACTTGCAGAAGAGATGATTAATTCTTCTTGGTGCATGGAAGGGAGCATTAATAGTTTCTTGTGAGAAGTGCAATATCTTACTGCTGTAGCTGTGTTCTACGGAGTTTTTTCATGTGTATGTTGTGCATGATAAAAGGGTGGCAGAATCTTGTTCCTGTAACTTAAGGAAAAACTAAAATTTATTTATCCTTTCAGGTCCTGAGAAATAGCATCCTGTGTTAGCATGTTCTATGTATTTATGATCTCTGATTACCCAGCAGTAAAGATGACATTCAGCATCCATCTGGAATATTTGCATGTATTTACCCTGTTTGCAAAAGCCATTAAAGTGATCTGAGAGGCTCTGATTTGAGATGATGCAGGTAACCTCAATACGGCCGTGCTGTATGTGTAGCTTGTGATACAATCTTTAATTACATGGCACTATGTTTTCCAGACAATCTTGCCTTAGGGTATACAGAACAGATAGTGTTCTTTGAGTGAAGTGCTTTTGCTTTATTTCTTTTTTATCTTCCTTGATCTGTGTGGTTTTACCTTCCATGCTCTTTATGGCACATCCTCTTTACCGTGTTCTGAAACGCAGGTGATTAATTTCCTTTCTAGTATTCCTCTGCTGCTTGTTGTAGAGATTTTTTAACCTCCTTTACAAGCATAAAATGTGCCATCTTTCAATGACTCCTAGTCATGTTAATTTTCATTGCTGCTGTTCTCTGTTCTTTTTTTGGTAACTAGCATCAGATCTTTCATTCTTACACCCATCCTTTGTGCACCTCTGATTCTCTGTTCTATCATTAAAACTACATTTTTTTACTCCTTTAACAGCCAGCTATCCTGATAATAGATGAAAATTACATGAATAATTTTCATTCTGCTGTTTAATTTTAAATATGTGAAAAGGGATATAGTCTCTTGAAATTTTATCTTGATTAAAACCACTGACTGTTATGATGTGTTAATATTGCTGGAAAGAATGGCAGTGTTTTACTGCTGTGTTGACAACATGAACACTTTCACATTTAGCATGGCAATTCATAGGTAAGAAATAGTGGAATGATAAATACTTTTCAGTGGCTTCATAATTGCATGTACAAATGCAGAGTTACCTTTCAGTTTTTAAGAACCACATATTCTATATAGCTATCTTATCATATTCTATGATGCTGATTTTAAATAATCACAGGATTAACTACGTTGATCGTTCATTATAGCTGCTTCATCTTTTTTTCACTGGGTTATCTTTTTGAGTTTCAACAGGTAGAGGAGTGACTTGTTAAGACAGCTATTTACTGGAAGTGGAGGCATGTGAACTAGCACTCGTAAATTCTAGAGCATGTTAGCTCATTATAATTAGTACTTGGCAATTACTGGTGCTGATCTGTGCAGTGTGAAATTGTTATATTGTGGGAACATATATATGATGGCATAAAATTACACATTAATAAAAATATCTCTAAGATGTGACGAAGCAACCTGGTGTTAACAGTGTTGAAGCCATGCTCTGTTGTGTACCTACATAGATCCTGGTGGAGACACAGGAACTTGTCTGAAACTCCAGGGAAGAGAATGGGGAGTTCTGCTCTGAGCAATAGGAAGAGAGGTACAACACTGCAAGTCAGTTATAATCCTCTACTGGGTAGCTTGATTAAACATCAGAAAAATTGTGGAAGGAAATAATTTTCTTAAGTGGGACCTTTCAGAATTAGTGTTACTTCAAAACCAATTCATTTTCCTGCCTGATGTTTATAGCTTAAATGCAGATTGACAAATTTGACCCTTTTTAAAAGATTGCTGTAATTTAGCATCATTAACTATTTTCAGCACGATATTAATTAGAATATGCAAGTTAGTTGAGCTTTTTGGAGATTAAATTAATTTAATGGAGACAGTATTGATACAAGGTAATACTTGTATAATATTATTTGATGTTATTTCTCAAGAAAAGATTGGTTTTGTATGGAGAAATCTTAGTAGAAGTAGCTTTTGGTATCTACAGCTATGTTGTAATTTGTGTCAAAGCTTCTCAAAAAAAATGGGACATCAGAGGCTGAGAAAACTTTGGGATATGTAATGCTAATAATAGCAAATTTTTGTCACTTCTAAACCTTTAGTCTGATTTGAGAGGCAGGGAGGTTTTGACCAATTAGTCTTTAAGCATTATGTCTTTTAGTACTTATCAGCTGCTGGAGTGACCCTCCAAAGAATATAGACACAACCTTTGCTGTTCTTGGGCAGGGCTGGTAGCTGAGAGGGATTACACTTTAAGCTCTAAAAGCATTTTAATGTTGCAGTGGTTTCACTTACATTAATATGGCAAAAGCACAGGGAGCTCTCAAGAGAGTAAAGTTTGACATTTTAACTTGTGTTTTTTAAGGTTCTTAGAAACTGCTCAGATGTTTAGAACTTGGAATTAATACAGGCATTCTAAATACTTTATCCAATCCTTATTGACTCAGTAGGAAAAATTTCATAACTTAATGGAGTACAGACTACTTTGTCTTTATTTGGTAATAATGTGTGTCTTAACCACAAACAGAACAAATCACTTGAATATTCTAATAGCAAAAGACTTGCAGAGTGCATTTGTAAGCATAAGGTTTACAGAAATTAATATACTGCTTGGAAAAAAAATAGAAAACTGTCTAATTCAAAGAGAAATATAGACTGAATGAGGGAAAGCTCTGGGAGGATCTCCTGTTTTCAGTTTTGGAAAATGCACTGAATAAAGGCACTTTGAACTTGAGCTTTTCTCTATTCAGTGCATAAAATAAATGTAAGGGGATAAGGATTTGCAAGAAACTTGTTGTGTGTGTTGCATGCAGTGAAGTTCCCAGGAGCCAGAAAGTTGAGGGTCTTTTAAACATAAAAATGCTGCCACTTTCAGGTTCTGTGCTTTGCTGTATCAGGCAGTAAAGGAAGAACACAGACTGTGATATAGGCTGCTCAATCCATGTATAAGTTGTATGCTCACAGCTGCTGTGCAGGTTCACTTCATCCTGTGCACAGTGAACCTCCTTGTAGCCAGTACCAATGGATGTGGTGTGGATCTCTAGTAGTTCACACAGATAAAGTGGTTTTTGGATCAGCATTTTGTTTCAGTACATTTCCCAGTACTTAAGGACAATTAATTCAATAGTACATTAGACCTTTAAAAACACTTTTCTGGTCAGCAGAGCTCCAACAGACTTTTTGAAGTAAGATTAAAGTAGTTTCCTCTTGTCTACATTTGCATTTATACCCTTTTCAGCAATGCTTCATTGTATGTGGCAATGACATTGTCTTGAGCTGATTTACATTTCTTAGTATAGAAAATATTAAAGGCTCAGAGTGTTGTAAAATCCATTAATACCAAAACTGACATCTGGCAGGTCTTACAGCAAAATTTTAACTTCTATGTCTGTGTAATGTATTTTGGGAACTATCACTTTGGAGAGAACTTTAGAAAGTTATAGGACAACAATATGCTAGTGTTGTACAAAAAAAAGAAGAAATTCACTTCTTCATAATGTGGAATGTGATTTTTAGAGTAGGCAATGTTTACATGTTAGGGAAAAGTAATTTTCACAATGTAGTGTGAAATTTGTAATAATTCACATCTTAAGAGATGTGCTTTTTCAAATGATTGCCTCTTGTTAAACCTGCAGATGTGAAAAATAGGTGCTTTAGTTGCCAGAATAAAGACTTCCATGTCTTTAGAATAAAAATAACATTAAAATCTCCATGGCTGCTGAGATTTTTTTTCCCCTGAATCTCAACATGTGCTTTTATAGCTACAAAAGTTATCATTCCATCTTTACCTTCAACATGTTCTTTTTTCATCTAGTTTTTACAAAACTGTTGTTCCATATTCCCTGTAATGATCATTTCAGGAAATACTATCTAGTTGACTATGCAACTTCCTGCTGTAATGCTCTATGGACTGCTTGACCTATAAACACTGAATCTGTTTATACTGATAAAGTGAATTAATATCCCGGAAATTGTCAGTTATATCTGATGTCATCCATTAGCATTTTACTGCATTGTTTCAATTTTAGTATCTTTCAGCTTAACTTTTAAAAGAAGTGTGTTGTGACTATACAAAATTTGGATTTGTGTGACTGCAGTTTTATATAAGTTGAAATTCTTTTTAACTTATTGCTTGGATGAAATTTTGTATTCTTTCTTCCCACAGCTGAAAGAAGGTTTTTGAGAAATTTGAGAAAAGTTGCCATTGTTCTTTGTGTGGTTTTTCTTTTTGTGGATTTTTTGTTGCTGTTCTTTTGATTTGTTTGGTTGTTTTTTTGTAGGGTTTTTTTTTGTAAGTGTGTGTCAAATGAAGTACATTGGTGGCATAATTTTAAAGAAATTGAGATACTTTTTGACATGCTCGTAACTTTAGAAATACATGAGTCTTAGCTCTTTAAAATGGGCCGGTTAAATGGATGTAACGCATCGCTTGACTAGCTCCATTCAAATATTCCAATTGTTGCTGCATTTTTTTTTAACCAGAAGCTGTCTAGAAGGAATCAGTGAGCACAAGGGATGAGACACAGGATTAAGTCTGATTTACTAAACTTTTTGCTGAAAAACTCTGGAGACCCTCCAAATTGTGTGTGGGAGCACCACATGTTTAATTATCCCCACTGTAAATACTTATATCTGAGGCATAAGTATTTACAGTGCTGAGGCCAATCCATCAGCATCTTTCTTGGACCAGAGCATGGCTTTTTAAGCATTGCTAAGTCCAAGATTGGTAGTCAGGAGAAAGTTCTTTGGCAGCAACTTTCTAAACTATGTGGCAGTGGAAAAGGTTTGATTCAAATAATTAGTTTCACTAAGAATCTCATAAATGATTGTAGCCTCCCAGCTCATACCTGTGCTCTGAGTTTTGTGTAACTGATATCCTCTGTTGCATTCTGATTTTTAATCCCCATTATTTACCCTATCTATTATTTCTAAGCATATGCTTCTGTCTTATTCAGGTTGTCACTTGATTTTTATCCAGTAGGTAAAGTCCTGAGGGAGACTTTGTCCTTTTATTTCTGTTAATTGATACTTGTGATAGATATTTGTGGCAAGGTTTTGATAGCAGGGTGGGGAGACTGCAGGTGTGTCCTCTGTGGGAAGAGGTCGGGGACTATCCCCTGCTCAACACAGCCTCTTTTGGGACAGCTCTGCAATGGACCCACCACACACAGAGCTGAGAACATCAGCCGAGCTGGTGCCTCTGGGGAAACGTATTTAGGAAAATGCAAAAAAATATCAGACAGACAAAGGAGGAGGAGAGAAAAAGAATGAGAAACAGCAGGGAAGGAAGAGGTGCTCCAGGCATCAGGGCACATTTTTCCCTGTGGCATGTGGTGAATCCATGCTTGAGAAAATATTTCAGAAAGAATGCAGCCAATGCAGAGTCCGTGCTGGAGCAGCTTTTCCTTGACAGGAATTGTAGACTGTGGAGAGCCCATGCTGGAGAAAATTTTCTGAAGGACTGCAGCCTGTGGGGCACCCATGCTGGAGTGGAGTTGAACTGTGAGAAGGAAGGAGTGAAGGAGAAAAAAACAATGTGTCCTGACTGCAAATCCCATCCCCTTGTGCCACATTGGGATGGGTAGAGGAGTCTGGAATGACAGAGTGAAGTTGAGCCTGGGAAATGCAGGGAGGAAAAGCATTTTAACACTTGTCTTCTTGTTTCTCTAAAGTGAAGTTAACTTTCCCTAATCTGAGACTGCTTTGTCCATAGTGATATGTGCTAAGTAATCTCCCTCTTTTTATCTTGACCTAAAGGTTTTTCTTTGTTTCCTCCTCCTGTCCCTTTAAACAAAAATAGAAGTTCAGCTTATGAAAATCAGTGGTTTTCTTGGTTTAGTTTAAAATTATCTATGTAGAGAATGCTGAACCAGAAAATTGAGTTAATGGAAAGAATGGTGCTCTTCAATTCGATTCTGTGCTGTTTCCTGCCCAAGAGCCTTCCATGCAGATCCTCAATGGGGTTTTGCCTGTGTTCCCCGTATGCGTTTACTGACAAATAGACTGTAGTTCAGGCTATCGTAGGTAAAAGAAGCCCAAAATGGTCACTGTATGGTCTTGCTTAGGATGTAGCTGGATGCTACGTGTCCTTTGCCATTCCTGACCCTACACAGCAGCTGGTGGCTTTGTTGCTTGCCAGACCTGTCTGTAGCTTCCCTGAGCCGTGGGCTTGGAGCTTGCAAGCTGTCAGCAGAACTCTCATTTCTCCCTCAGCCTCCCAGGCAAGGTGAGGCTGTGCTGGGCATCCTTACAAGACAGAGAGTAAGTTATCTCAGACCATCCCTGCTTGATGGGCTCTTCCTGGAGAGACAAGCAAAGCAGCAAGGCTTCCTCTGGCCCCACCAGACCTGGAGAAGCTGGGAGTCCTGGAAGCTCTGGGTTAGTCACTGGCACTATTTGTCATACAGGCTGTAAGCATTTGTGTCTTATACTTGTCTTTAGTGTGTTGGATTGATGTCTTGTGGAAGATCTTGTGAGCTGTTTTTCTTAAATTTAGGATTAAAATCTGTTAGGGTTCTTGTTTTCTCAGTAAAATAGGCATGAAAATACTTTTAAAGTATAAGTGAAGTTAAGAATCTATTTCAATAATCCATGAACAGCATTCCATATTTGTATATGGAAGATGGTGTAAATATAAAATAGATTTTTCTGCTCTACAAAATAAATGTATTTTAATTAATGGTTGGCATAGTTCTGTGTTCTTATATTTCCAAAATATACAGTGACCCTTTTTGTGGGGGGGGGGAGGGGAAACAAAATCATTGAAGTAAAAGCACTAATATGACTCTCTGATTTGTATTTCCACCACTGATTCTGTTCATAGGTATGTGTGAATCACAAGCAAAATTTGTAGTTTATCATGTTTTGCTTGCCCTACAGCATAGAATAAAAGTAGTTTCTGAACTCTCACAAAATCTACAGCTGATAGCAACTGTAATTGTGTGCTTAAATAGTCTTAAATTTGTTTGTCTGATATGTGTTCTCATTCCTCCTAGGCTGCAAAATAATCTGATGCTGGTATAAGTATTCTCTTTCATCATAAATGATTCAATAGGACAGCTTGTATTGGAGTGATAGCAGTTTAATGAAAGGGTAAACATGGGAATGACTGACTGATTTTAATCATCAAAATTAATTTGAATATCTTTTTACAGCAGAGTTCCTCAGAACAAAATTAATCCTTGCTTATTGTAGTGATGAACTTGTATGCTGCAATTTTTCTGTATTCTTTGTGAAAACCCTTATTGTAATATAAACACATCTTACTAATAGTAAAAGCTTAGAACTTCTTTTGCTACTAGTCAAATTCACAACATTTGGTTGAAGGTTATCTTTTGATAGATATAAAAGAATTTTTGCCATGTACTCTTGCAATTTATAGAACAGTTGTGATTTAGTTTGAAGTTTTTATTTAAACTCTTTATTCCAGGTACATAACTTTAAGGACAACATCTTTCATTTCACTGTCTCAGGTCAATCCCACAGTTGTTTTTCTATCTTCTTTAGCCACGTGATCTCTTTATACTTGACTTGATTGATCTACAGCTGTTTGATTTTTAAATAGGCTGTGTTTTGACCATGTAGGACAGATTTTTTTTTTTTTCCTGAAAATAAAAATCCATGGTAACTCAGGTTAATGCAATTTGTGCTGCAATTGCGTGAAGAAGTTCTGCAGATGTAAAATCCCTGCAGTTGTGTGAGTTGAAAAGAATGTACTGTGAATTAGGCAATCAATCACCAGTTACAGGTCACAAAAATCCATTAGTGTTGTATTCTAAAAGAAATCTTTCCTATTATTAAACATATAATACTCTAATAATTTAGGAAAATGTTGAGTTGATATAAGATTCATACCAGAAATAATTTAAGCAACCAACATTTCCCTAAAACTGTGCTTAAAGAAAATTGGTTATACTTTTCTTATGAGAGGAAATACCTCTGAGGAGGAAATGTGCTTATGGTCTCAGTAAACTCAAAAAACAGTGATCATAGGAGCAATGTTTTAGGAACCTCTGCATTTGCCAGTACTTTGCTGGTGTGCAAGACAGACACTGGTTGTTAAATGTGAAATCATTCTGGATAATTTATTCTATCCTCACTGCACAATTTTTTTCCTATCAATTACCTCACAAAATACAACTTGGAATTGCAGGGATTTGTAATATCATGCAGTATGAGGTGGTTAGAAAAAATAATCCTTTTATCTGATGTTCATGTACAGAGATTTATTGTTAATTTATTTTCTTGTGTTTATATTCTAACAAAACAAGCAGTGTTCTTGTGAAGGACAATCATGTGTCACAGGTTTGGATCTAATTTTCTCCAAAGTAAAGCAGATTCATATGAGCTATATGTAGTCTTTGATAGAAATCTTGCATGAGCAAAAATTTACAAGTTTCTGTCTGGGTACATTTGCGTATTTTTTTTCTGTCTGTTCTATATGCAATACACTTTGAGTGTTTTGGACTATACACAGCCTTAGAACTTACCACTAAACCTTGATTTTGCAGTAGACTATCCAAACAGGGGAGTCAAACCACAAACTGAAAAATCGTAGTAAGTGAAAGTTTAGTTGTGGTTTTGTGGTGATATTTGTAAACAATTGTTGGGGTTTTAAGAGTTCTCTTTTTATTTTCTTTTTCTTTTGAAAGAATTTTTTCCCCCACACATGTACATTGCTGAGAGGGAGTCATTGCCAAGGTACTTGAGGGAGACAAAGGACTTCGCTGGGGAGGAGCCCCGGCCAACTGGCCCCCTTTTACCTAGGAAGAGGGGGTTGGGTGGGGCCCCAGCTTCACTTGTGCTCTGGCGTTCAGAGGGGAAGGAGGCTGCATCGCTGTGGAGAGAATTCACCATCACCGCAGGCTTCTACCTTCTGCTGCTTTTCCTTCAACCGTGAGTGGAGCTTGCGCTCTCTGGGAGCGGCTCTTGCACAGGGGACCCTATTTTTACACCCTACCTCACTGAAAGGAGACACCTTTCCACCATCTGCTGGGGTACCTCAGGGAGACCCCTCCCCACCTGGGATCCTAAGCCCGTTTTCCCTGCCCTGCTGGGGAGCTGAGCTGACGCTGCTCTGCCTCCTCCCCCCACCGCCGTTCGGCTGCTGCTGCTGCTGTGGGATTTTGCTACATTGTACCAGCACACCCCCTGCCTGCCCAGACGTCCCGGGACTCCCACTTCAACTCCGGCGTTTGATACATCTCATCTACTGCCCGGGATTCTGTGTTGGTCCCTGCTGTTCCAGCCTGCTGTTCCAGCCTGCTGTTCCCGAGGGTCCGGCTGGGCACCGGGATCAGCTGCCCCAGGGGGTTTGTGAGGGAAGCTTTTCCATCCGCCATTCCCGCGTGGTGCCCGAGCTCGCTCCGGAGCGCCCCCTGCAGGCGCGGGGGAACCATCGCACCCGCCCTGCTCACCGGGAGCCGCCAGCGCCCCCTGCCGGCTGTGAGCGTCACTGCACCGAAGGGGAAAGGGCCTGAGCGCCGAGAGAGGCTGGCACTGGGGTACTGCTTCTGTTTGGTGTCACTGCCAGAGTTATTGTTGTTTGTTTACCTTGTTATATATATAAGTAAAGAACTGTTATTCCTATTCCTCATACATTTGCCTGAAAGCCCCTTAATTTCAAAATTATAACAATCTGAAGGGAAGGGGGTTGCATTTTCCATTCCAAGGGAGGTTCCTGCCTTCCTTACAGACACCTGTCTTTTAAAACCAAGACAACAATGAAATACAAAAGGGGTTTACTCGGTAATGTACTTAAAACCTTTTAGGTGTTGTGAAGGCAGTTGCTGCCTGTGGCAAAGGTACTGATCTCCTTTAGAGGATGACACAGTCACAGAATATGCTTTTATAAGGTGTTGGAAATCTCTCACAACTTTGTATGCCCCCACATCCTCCCGCTGACTGGTTAGTAGTTCATTTATATTCACCTTAAAATGAAATGCATGTGAGGGTTCACTTTCAGCCTCATATGAAGCTTATGCATACATTAAGCAATTGCTGGATTATTTCTCTGTGCAGACAGTTGTGACAGCCACACGAGTTATGTTTTTTCAGGGCTTTCTGGGATCTGGGCAGTATGAAATGAAAAGTCTGTTTCAGAAGAGGGGGCAGTCCAAAACAAGCCATGTGTATTTTCCTTCCTTCACTCTTAAGTATTATAATAATCTGAATAATACAACAGTAAGGCGGCTGTCAAGAAATAATAATCATAGTGTTCTGTGACTGCTTAATTAATTGTTTCTGTGCAGTTTTGCATTGTTTAGTCTGTTGTTGATTGAGATCTATATGGATGCAACTCAGAAATAAAAGTATTTCTGGACCAATATGTGGGTTTGCAATTAATCCAAATACTGCTCATATTCAGAGTACATAACCTAATATTGGTACGACTAATATTCTGTGACATTAATAATTAATCTTGTAATTGAAAAATACAGTAAATATGAAGTTAACTTGGAATTAAGATTGGGGAAAATGTACATGCCGGTTGTTGGTCAAAGGAACGCGAATATGGTTTCCTCCTCAGCTTTTTTTTTTGTTTCTAGTAAATAGAAACACTTATTTTTCTATGAAAACTGTTGTTTGATTTACCTAATTTATAGAGTTGCTAACTAATGAAGAAACAATATGAATAGCATCTGTGAATGCTGGGTTTCTTCGTTTCTCTCATTAATGGTTGTTACTAAATAAGGCTGTTTCTATAAAATATAAGCTCTATAGCCATCAACAAAACACCAAAGATGCAGTCTCAATAAGAAAAGCACAATTTTGCCTAAGTGAATACAGGAATATGAATTATACTTTCTCTCGACTAGCAAGTTTGTTACTTACACCAATTTCGTAGTGGTGTATAGATGGGAGGCCAAGCAGAAGAATGTCTCTCTAAAACAAGTTTATATTAAACAGAATTTTTTGCCAATAAGTTTGACAGTGCTTGTTCACTCAGCCCAATCATTCCCTCGTGACAGTATCCTAAAGATGAAATCCCTATAGCATTGAAAATGAAAGTTTAAAAAAAAAAGTGTATTTGGCATATGTAAGGACAGCAGTATTTGGATCTTCATCTCCTCAATGTTTGCCTTTCCTTTGAAAAGCAAGATTTTTGTCCTCCTGATTCTGCTGATTATCAAAAAGCTTTAAAAAAGATGTCTTTGAAAAGAAAGTAAAAAGACAAAAAAATGTGTGAGAATTATGTTTTTTTTTTTCCAAATGAGCAGCATGGTTTTAAGAGTCGTTTGTACTTAGTGAAAAAACAGAACTAACCAATGAGAGGAGAGCTAGGTACTGACTGCTCAGCAAAACACGTCTATGCTTTTGTTCACAAATGTATATTTTTGCTGTTTTGTAAATGTGATAAATTTAAAGGCACAACCAATCAGTTTTGACACTTCTTGTCATTTAAAGCAAAACATATTTTATTTCCAATGGTGTGAAATCTAGGCTTTTCTGTGAAGTTGAAAGGACAACTTATAATTACACAGTTATGTCATGTTAGAGAAGAAATGACAAAAGCACGGTGATGAATCAGACCTGTTACTTGCTCTTTTTGAAATAATGTGTTCTTAGACTCTTCAGCTTTCCTGCTTTTATGTTTTTGTTGCATACTCCTTCTGTTCTTTGTCACAGCTTCCCTTCTACTTCAAAATGATGATATTTTTAAAATATATCCTTCCCTTACTTGCATAATGCGTCATAGAATTTTATAACATATTGTAACCTGTTACTGCATAAATCATCATCTACTGAAGGGAAGTATTTAAGAATATGATTAATTCTAAGCATTGTAACGTTCCATTGCCATGTTTATGTTGCTAAGAGTAAATTATCTCACAGATGAATAGCCTATTGTTTTTTAGATATATAAACTAAAATTGGTAGTTCTTCTGCCCTAAGAGAATCGTGCTTATTCACCATTGTTGCTATTTTAATATTTAAATCTAATCTGATTCAGATATAGAATATAAAGACATAGTTTAACAGGCCAATATGGGAGTATGTGTTAGCACTTCCAATTGATAAGTTATTATTTATTACTTTGTTTTGTGGAGGGATGGATACACAAACAATGATCAATAATATTTCAGAATATTATTTCTCTCTGTCATTAGTAGGCATATACAAGAAGAACTTATTATAAGATTCTTCTTGTTCTTTTGAATTGTCAGTGGAGGAAATACTGCCAAATGTGCTTTAAATAATATGTAAAATTTCTTTGTGATATATCAAAATATTCCTTAAATCTCCTTTTTAATTCAGCATATCTACTTCAGTCGTGATACTTGTGTTTTGCTTAGCCTGATTTTAGGAGATTTTTATCTCCTACATTACATATTCTTATATATTATGGAAATATTTAACCCTCTATATGCTGATAGCCTTTGAGGATGACACATGTTTATGTTACATCTAATTTTCTACTAAATTGTATAAATTGCTAGAATGAGCGTTCAAGTTTTAGGATTTGTTGCAGAGCCTTGCTCAGTAAATAGCATCTGCATTGTAGTAGTTATACTCATCTGGGATTACACATGAGACCATGTTTGTTGGAAGAGGACATTTTTGCTAGAACAGTGGATATAAAGTAGGTACATGTGTGAAAAGATACGAGAGAGGGAACAAATGCGTCTGGGAGCTTAAGTGCTTCTTCAGCTGATTAAAGAAATATTTTTCCAGGATGGTCACTTTAGGAAGGACTTTTGTACCTGTCAACTCCCTTCATTTCTCCAGTAAAAGGGTTACTTTGTATGAGTTTTGTGGCCCCAACAGGATGCTGAGCCAATTGAGCACATGGGCCATTGAAATGAATAGGGTTAGTCATAAAACAAAGCACAACGAAGCCCTCCTTGGGCTGGGACTTCAGAATATGTATGTTAATATTTGTCAATACTCCACTTCTAACTTTTATCAATCACAATTTTTTTTTCGTGTGTCATCTTGCCTTGTGAAACAGAATCACATCCCTCCTGGTTATGTCATGGGCGTACTTGCATCCACTGTTTGACAAGGATGAATTAGAGAATTCTAGTCTAGCTTAGAACTGGAGATAACCTACAGGAAGAGAATGGATTTAGGGCTGTTGAGCACATAACACCTGTGTCCATGGCAACAGGCATACTTATTCTGTGTCCATTTTGGAGCCGTTTAGAGAGGACAGTTCTCTTCACAATGCTTTCAGCAAACTAAAAATTAATCCAGTTATTGAAATCTACCATGGATAAGAAGAAAGTATCTGTAAAGTGAGGACTGTGAAAAGAAGTTGGCAGGTTTAATCCCCTATGAAGCTGTAATCTTGCAAACTGCTGGTAGGCTGCCGTTAAGCTGTTCATAGTCTGCAGTACTCCTAGAGAGTACTTAATTAAATATAGTCTTTTGTGGTCACTAATACACCAGTATAGTGTACTGCTGGTTCTGTCCTTTACCTGCTCTTTCATTTTCCATGCACCTGAAATGTACTGGGATTGGTTAATATAATTTGCTTGAATTAGAAAAGAAGTAAATAAATTCTTTAGAAAGTGTTCAAAGATATATCCATAAAGTTATTTTTGTTTCAATGACATGGATACATTTTATTTCTTGCGCCTAAATGTCTGTCAAGTCTACATAACACAGTAAGAGGATCTATTAGTAGTCTGAAGATATGTATTTATATTTTTTGTTTTATACATAGCTGATGCTTCAGGAGATACTCATGTTTCCAGAAGGTAGGGAACATGCCTCTCACATATCTTTTACAGTATTTTCCATGATTCCTTTTCTTTGAAAACAGCCAAAAAATTTCAAGCTCAAATCTATCCTCTCTATCCTGATAGTCTAGAACTTAGAGGAAATGGACAAAAAGGTAAAAGAATGGTGACTTTTTATATACATTTTAGATAGCAACATTAGTAAACATTAAAATAATTTACAAGGTGTTATACCTAGTTAAAAACTGTTTTCATATTTCTTTATTTTTAGAAGGCCCTATAAACTGAGTGATAAAATCTGGTTTGTGTATTCTCACATAAAAATAAATGCCTTGCATGATATTCCTATTTAAATAACACACATTTTTATATTTTCATCAACACTGAAAACTTTGTTATTGTATTTAAGTGTTGCATCTCTCAATGCTGGACATCTGCCTTCAGGGAACTGTGAAATAAGCATCCAAAATATCTAACTGTAAGGGGTGTATGGTTACATTGATCACAATCAAATGCATACATCAGTCCTAAATCAGCTTTATTTTAATAGTGAGATCTTTTCCAGAGAGACCCAACTATAAATCCAGATAATCGAAGCTGGGATCGCAGCTGCTCAGAAATGTCTTGAAGCTTTGTTTTTTCTTCTTGAGAAATTCTCTTGAAAGATTTCTGGTAGCTTTATGTAAGAATAACTTAGAAACCCCAATAAGATAACATAATTATCTTTCATAACATAGTTATGAAAGTGAATGATGTAACAAAAAATTTAATTATTATTTGAAAGTACTGTCAACATTTGTTTTTTTTTTTAAGGCAGTGGAAAAATAACTTTCTAGATACCACTTTATGAAGCTAGCAAAGCTATTTAATTAGGTACCAGTAGAAACTGAGGTGCTCTAGAGAATACACTCTGGATTACTAGCATAGTTAAAGTCCATGAAAATGTAAAATATAGTTCTGCAGAATTCTGATTTTAGCATGCTTCTTGATTTAATCAGGCAGTCTAAATCCTTTGGCAAATAAATAAGGGACTAAAAAAAGTCAAAAGAAATTATCAGAAGGAAAGTAAAGGCTGTCTAAAGGTTTTAAAGGAGAAAGAAGTTTCTCTAGTGAGAAAATGTTCTGGACACATAGATTAGCTTAATATAAGTCGCAGTCTTAGAGGGATAGAGGGGAGAAAAAGGGTGATAGTGATGAAATGAGATTTGAGGAAAAGACACAAAAAGAAGTGAGGAAAAAAAATCTGAACTTGGTTTACTAAAAACCAGGAAGAAAACAAGGGATGAAAAATCTAAACAAAAAGTGACGTGATTTAAGCAGTGGTTTTATATTTAATCATGAATGTGAAAGATGACAAGTGTAGCAATGGTGCTAATAGTGATATTCTCTATCATTAGATGGAATCTAAAAGATTGTTCAATGCTTTTGCCATTTGGAATTTTGGCTTTGTTATTAATGGAGAAATAGAATACCAAACACTGGTTTGGGGTGTTTTTGTGCCCATATGGGAAGACTTTAACCATTCTGAGTGTGAAATGTGAAAAATGGGGTTAAAGCACAGTTCTGGAAAGACTAAGTCTTTTTAGTGTTGTTACTATTTTTTTCCAAATTAGTAAAATCTTCCTTTTTTATTGAAAATAAGTTTTGTAACTTGAAGTTCATTTCATTATCAAGTTGCAAACGTGAGTAAAGAATTGAAGTACTATATCCAGAGAGAACAGAAAATAAATAGCACTTTGAGTGATTTAGTAACTGGATTGCTTCTAGCTCTGTTCTCTGTAAACACATCTTGCAGAAGCAGTTAAGTGACTTCTACTTAAAAGCTAAAACATTTTTAATATATTGTCAGAATTATGGCCTTCATACTGAATCACTAATTGAACCACTTTGGAGCCACACTAAAACTAGTGCACACCACGTGCCTCAGTTAATGGAAGAGCCAAGACTTGGTGAGTTATTGTGTATAATTCTGGGTTGCTGACCAAAATTGTTAATTTAGTTTGTAGATCCACAATACAGAGACCCAGCTCAGTCTTTTGTGACATGACACCTCTGCCTCCAAATAAGTTATGGATGTTTCCATTTCTTAAAGTAGCCTGTCACACTGAGAAAAGTAAAAAGTTTGTTAGCAGTAGTTGAAATAGTAAAAATAGCAGTAACAAGTTTCCCATCTTTTGTTTCTGTTTAAGCATTTACTTAGTGTACATTGAATGTGCAGTCTGTTTCCTGTTTTTACAGAACAGTTTTTTAATTGAAAAGCACACAACACAACACTTTGGCCTGATAGATAAGAAAACAAACCGAATAAATTTATAATTATTAAAGCACTGGTTTCAAAAGCAGCAATTATAATGCATGTTTCAAAATCAATATGCAGAGTAAATGTTTGCTCATTTTTTATAAGCATTTATTTAAGGTGTGCATACTTTCTACCAATTTAGTAGCAAGGACTGAAATTTCAAGGGTGATTAGTAAGAGAAAAGGTGGCAGAGTGGCTAAAAGAATTATTTTCAGGCAACTAGCTTATTGTTAGCTGAAATGGATATAACATAATGAACAGTTGAGGCGTCATAGCCTATATATGGCATGACATGCTGCTGTTCGACTTGTTTCTGGAATGTGTAAAGGAGGAGTGCTTTTTCTTCCTGGTCCAGAGAAATTTGTAGAAAATTTGTTGTAGTAAATTAGGGAACTCAGAAGAGCCTGCTGAGAAAAAGCAGTCATCTGATTTTCTTTGGAGGTCACATGTGCAGAGAAACTAGAGATGCTGAATGAAATGCCTGTTGCTTAAAGAAAACAAAGTTGGAGATGGACAGGAGGTTTAGGGCTGATAGATGAGAAAATTTGCTTGGAGATGTTTCAGTTCACTCAGAAATTTTTAATACAAGTATCTCCATTTGAAGCAGCTGCAGGTAGAGCTAGTACGGGAAAGAACCCCCCTAACCAAAATATTGCTCTGGGGCTGTAATGGGATGTTTTCAATGTAAATACAGGACTAAAACTGACCTACATCACGAGATGTGCTAAAAGTGGTGTAGGAGTCTATGACCAAAACATGGAGCAGGGAGTGAAAAGCAGCATCTTTGTCAAGCAGAAGACAGGCCATTCCTTTCAGGCATTTCCCTTGGTTTTCCTTCCCTCTGTTTCTGAAAAGACAAGTTTCCAGGAAAGAAATATCTCCATTTCAGGCTGAATTATGCATGTAGGTTACTTTCCCCCTGCTTTCTTCTGCTCTTCTTAACTATTGCTTTTCACTTGAGAGCAAGTACACCACCAGGCTGGTGTGCTATGCCTTGGGGAGTGTTCTGGGTTCACAGCCTCGTGCTTTTCAGTTACAGGAGTGCACAGTTCAACTTCATTATCTACTCTACCTCTGTTATTTTGTATTAGAGCTATATCCCTGCCCCCTTCAAGGGAAGCAGTCCCATTAAAATGACATTTACACTGGCTGTTTGAGGTTTAAAATTTTGTTAGGTAGGGTTAATAAAAATTTCCATTGTCTGACATTTATGATACTGGTAATTTCTTGAGACTACGGTGCTTTGAAAAAACATGGTGTATAAAAACTAAAACAATACTAAAGCCAAGTGAAATGGAGGCTTTCTGCTTACTAAGGTATTTAGCTCCTGGAAATTTTTGCATGATTTTCATGTGGGATTTTAAAATCCATTTTATGAGATAAATTACTCCATTAACTTTACAATAGGTAGCTATTATTTTATGCTCATCTAATGCTGTGATACCATATGGCAGAGGAGATCTCTGTGCCTCTAAATGCTTTGCATTTATTTTTGTCATTTTGTTGTAAATTGTATTTCTGGAAAGGAGTGCTTTTTATGTAGCTGCTATGATGGTATTTAGATACTGTCATTACTTTCCAAACTTGGTTTTTGAAAAATCCGTGCTCAGTTTGTGTTCGGGAAATTGTGTGTGTTAACCCTGCTATGCAGAAATAGTGTCTGTTCTCCCAGGCAGCCAGTGTTTCATGAACAAGGAATGTCCTTAGTCAAGGCTATCGGTGGCTTAATTTTTTATATATATGCTAGCTTTAGGATACAAATGATAGAAAGTTGCTTTTTATTTTTTTGTCTTCCTTCTTCCCGTAGCATCTTTGATGATGGCCTTCTGCAAAAATGCAGTTTTTATATGCTTTGAGGATGAAAAAAGGCAAGTTGTGGATTTGAGTATTTCTATGAAGTTAATTCATGTCCAAGGACCTTTTTTGGCTTAAGTTTTAGTATTTAAGACAGATCTTTTAGTATTTAAGACAAATTTTGTTTTACCAAATTGACTTATGAGATGTAGAAATTCACATTCCAAATCTGACAAGTTTGGGGTTTTTTTTTTTTACTTGAAGGGATTATTCATATTGAAATATGTTTTTTTTTTAACCTTCTGTATTATTTTAGTAACAAATATACTTTATTGTGACTGACACATTCCATCAAGAGTGTCCCAAAAGCCCCTTGCTGTCTTTACAGTGCAGCCCTCAGAAAATTAACCTGCTGTCTCCATGGCCAGCCATGAATGCCAGCTTTATGATTCTCATATATACCTGCTGTTTAAAGCTGAGCTTTAGTAGCATAAAATGTTTTGTGTCATGCTGATTAATTGAAAGATAGCAACTGATGAAGTCACTACACTGAAGTAAGAAATTCCACACCTTCTGTATTGCTTGACAACAAATTCTTAAGAAATAATGTGATACAGCAGCTTTCTACTGGCCAATTATTCTTATATGTGGTAAAAATTGGGTGGATTTTTTGATAAAATTAGAATTCATTTATGTGGTTGCAATCTAAATAAGTATATGCGAAAATAAAAAAGCAATCTTCACTATTGCAATAATAACAACACTGAGAAACCCCACCACATGCTTTATTCCCATGTCAGTATACATGAATGTATCGACTATTAGGTTTAAACCATCTTTATTTCACATGAAGCTGAGTAGCCCTGTCCTGGCAGTATGGATTCATTGAGGGCTGTAAGGAAGAAGGATTCCTTATTGGCTAAAGCTCTTATGTGTTTGACCTGGATCAAAACAATTAGTGGTTCACATTCCCAATTTTCAGTAGCTGCAAGACATCTGGACTAACTTCTTGTCATGGAACAAGATGCAAACGTTTTTCTTCATGAAGCTTTTTTCTGCTGCTGGTCTGAAGATGGTTTTTCTGATCAGTACTGATCATTTTGAGAAACATTAATTAGTTGTGAGAGAGCCAAATGAAAGCTGCAGTGAAAGGTACTGCTTATCTTAGTCCAGTTTTTAGCTGGTTTTTTCAACTTTCATCACTATTGAACTAAGTAGGGTGAGAAGAAATGTGACTCTAAAAATGGTAGCTGTGAAAAGTGGGGTAATTCTTTACAAATGACCTGTGATAAAAAAATTAATAATCAACTATATAACCCTTTATGCAGTGTTTGTAAAATGTTCAGGCATCATATTTTTATTTTTGGACAATACTTGCTCTGGGATCTGATTTTGCTTTCTACATCTTTATAAAGAACCTTTCGATCTGAATATCAGTACATGAAGAGGAAGTGAAAAAGAATGATCTATTTCTGTACATAAACACATGCTAGTCTTTCTGAAAAAAATTCTGCTTCAACATTATAACACTGAGATTTTGGCATGTGCCTCTAGCATCCAGCTGCTTAAGTTCCTCACGTCTTGCTGTTTAGGAAGTCAATTTATTTTTTACAGAACTTGTGTTACACAGATAAATTTGAGACTATCATGAAATAAGACATAGTAATCAATTTAAACTCAGCAGTTGCCTGCTATTAATTGCCATTTACACGCATTTAAATGCAAAGCTCATGATAGCGCTGATTCATAAAATGTTAAAGATATTTTTAATATGGAGAAAAGTTTTGAACTCTGTATGTGGCAGGAAGAATTTGCATTCCTGCTCAGGTAGGCATCTTACAGTCCTTTAAAGATTTCCCCTCAACACAGGCTCATTATTGTGTCTTTGAAATCTGACTGAAGAGATATTTCTGGATTTGCAGATAGTGTGTATATTTAATACAAAATATAGAGCAATAAATTGTAATAAAATGAGGTAATTTGACCAAGACATGATCTTTAATGTGTTTTCACTTATGTTTATCCTTTGATAACATTAGCTGATAATAATAATGATAGATTTTGTGGCTTTTTGAGTTCTTGCTTTGTGCTACCATCATCCACAGAAGGTCCATTCAGTTCCTACCTGCATAATCTCATGTTTGGAGTTGTCACTGGAACATACTCATATATTTCTGTAGTTAACACCTATTCTGGAATTAGTGTATGGAATATTTGTGCATTTTGTTAGCACAAAGAAAGAATTTCAGAAAATACGATAAATGGAAAGCCCAACTCTTTAATTGTTTGTTATCAAGGTAAAGCAGTACCCATATGAAAATATATAAATATATGCATATATTTATGTATGATCCCATATGGATATTTTACAAATAGTAATGTTGCCAAGGTAAAAGCATGTAGTGTAATGATAAGGCCTTTGCAGACAAGACGGTCTGAGAGAAGCTGTTACCTCATCCTTCGACAAACTATAGTGAAAACTGCAATTGCAGGTGAACTCAGGAACATTAATTTGGTCAAAGGAACAAAATTCTAACACTTGGATTCTATAATCTGCCTGGCATTTATGTATTGACATTTATTGCCACTCAAGGGCAGATCAGGATAGAGCTGGGATTCAGAACAAATTCATGGTATCAACTAGGATTATACTGTAGTTACCTCACTTTGAATAAGTGGAATTTTTCAGGTTGTTTTTACTGTAACCTAACCAAACTTTTCCTTTCTTTTTTTTTTTTTTCTTTTGTCCTTGACTGTCTTTTCTCTTGATTGTATCAGGTGGTCTAGGAAGAGATGAGATGTTACCTCATTCTAAAAATCTTGCATCATATCCTTCAACCACAATAGCATAACTTCCACGGTGGTTTTTTTTGGTGTTTAAATAGGTTTGAAAGAAAAATCAAGGAAAATCTACAAAAGCAAATCCTCGGCAAAATATTCATTACTGGGAAAGATCTAAATCCCTGTGGAACGCTTTCTGCCTCTTGTTCATATCATTTAAAGGCCTGCTGCCTTCCTCCTCAGCCTGTGTGTGAACATGCGCGCACCTGGGCGAGTGTTTAGTTCAGCGCCCTGCTGAAGCTCCAGAAATGAGTCTGTGGGAATCTCCTGAGGTTCCACAAATCCAAGTCCAAGGTGCTGCCCCTGGGTGGGGCGATCCTGTTAAATCAAAAGAATGTATACAAAAGCTCAGATACAACATATGTTCAAGATAGTTGCATATAGCTTTCGAATTTAACGTGTTTATTAATTTTTTTTTATTGTTAAATAAGCAAGGCCCATAGTGAGGGTAAATTGATGTATTTCTATTATCTTCTGTAGATTCAAATACTAATTACAATCTTCACAAGCTTCCTGTAAATTTTTTTGTTATTTACAAGTTGCATCTTGAGGGAAATGTGTTACTTATTAATCTTGTTGCTACGTGCTGCGATGAATTATACAAGTTAGGCCTAATCCTGAATTATTAAAAAAGCTTCTATATAATGTCTCCTAAAAATTACTATAAAACATATTTTTACGATTTGAATTCGGAGAGTTTCTCTTAATCAACTGCTTTGCAGCAAGGGCTTGCAGGGGCTTCAATTTTTTTTTTAATATCTGCTGTTACTTTTTTAAAATTAAACTTGATAATTTGTAACTTGAAGCCTCAGAAATCCCATCCAATCTTGATATCTAAACGTGAAAAGACAACAATTTCTCAAATGAATGAAATTAGATTCATGCTCAAATGGCTTGAAGTTGAATTAAGCTTAAGAAGTCCTTTGTAAGGGCAAGGAGGGATGATTCAGTGGCAAAAGGTATTGTCTAGATGTGGCATGTATTAATCAAATTATACAGCTTTACTTAGGCTGGGTTCAGTTGCCTGAGCAGACTTATGGCTAGAAAGTCACAATGGCTGCTCCTGCCTCGTCACAATTCAAATCTGATGAAAAGTTCATCACACAAATTTGTAGTGTTTTTTTTGTTTGAATTACTGAAACACTTTTCAATAGATGAACAATGCTGTGTACTCAGGTATGTTTCTACCATGAAATTAAGAAAAGTGGTTTGTTGTA
This sequence comes from Aleadryas rufinucha, assembly GCA_013397815.1. Classification (NCBI taxonomy): domain Eukaryota; kingdom Metazoa; phylum Chordata; class Aves; order Passeriformes; genus Aleadryas; species Aleadryas rufinucha. The sequence goes on from VZTH01004619.1 coordinate 255,876, forward strand.
GAATTATTGTTCGGATGCTTTCATACTCTGAAAATTATTTGTAGTTGTCTGTTCTTTAGATACTTCCAGCCTCTGCCATCCTCTGCCAGTTTTTTAATGATCTTGAGGATCTTGGTCCTTCAACACCCTTCTCATAAAAGCAGGGTCTCTCCTGAAACTTCTTCCCTTTGTAAGGGCATTCTTTCTTTATAATGTATCTCAGGTTCTGAAGTAGCTCAGATAGATCTGTAGGGCCAGCTAATAAGTAAATTTCTTTTTATAAGCACAGACTAAATTTTAAGCATCTCAAGTAGGAATTTTTTAATGAGGCAAGGCCATATTTTGAATGTGTGGATGATCAAAGAAAAGGGAATAAAATGCTGATGATTTCTCTGACTTTGTAGATTAAAGGCTGCATAAAAGTAACTGTTGTTATTCTAAATTGTGTCAATAATGCCTTGAATGAATTAAAAGACACCTGTATGTCCTTATAAGAGGATGAAATTTGCTATGTGGCTTTAAACTTAGGGTAATTCTAAAACCCCTGGGTATTTTCAAAACTATTTTCACAGTGCAGATGCTCTGACAGTAGAGCAATAGGAGTGTATTTGATGCTGTGATGCTTTTATTTGTCACTCAGACTTTTTTGCATATATTAAATTGCTACAGCAGCACTTCCTTTTCCAATTAGTGCCCTTATCTCAGGCACCTTCCCTATCACTTAAATACAGGTGTGCAGAGATTTTTGTGATAAAAACAATGATGTCTAGATTTTCTTTTTACCATGAAGTTACTGAAAAAGAAACATTTTTGTCTATAACTATATTTAAGAAGAACATCATTCTACAATTTTTATTTATATCTATATGTAAAAATACATTTCTGTTATATATATGTATGTGTACATATTAAGGATGTATCTACCTTATATATGCTACTGTTCTATCATTTTATTACTGAAAAAACAATTTTGTATCTGAGTCAAAGGCAAAGATAATTTTGAAACTTTTAAGTTCATGATGATAGTTTTAGATCTTTAGATATAACCAGAAGACAAGACTTACTAGGTTTCATAATGTTTTGTATTAAAAAAACATTCCTAAGTAGCTTTATTGCTCATTTTAAAGGAAGATAATTTATTTTATCATCATGGTAGAAGACTAAAAAAATTGTGGTTTTGAGCAAAGCCTGACAGAACCTTAACTATAGCAGGAGCTAGCAGGTGTCACTATAAAAAAATATTGATTGAGAAGGATGGCTATAAATAGATGAGCCATTTTAGTCATTTGCCTTTGAAAGCAGTTTAATAATTCCATGCTGAGTCCCCTTTCAACAAATTTAATGAAAATCAGCATGATGTTGTGGCAGTTCCTATTGGATTCTTTTGCCATCTTCTTGTGTTTCATGTTGTGAAAGATTAAAATAGCATCTAATAAACTACATTAACAGTTCTACATTCCTCATCTGAGGCACAGTTGCATACAACTCCTCCTCTGGAGGGTGCCCCTGTGTTTCAGTTCATTGTCACTGTGCCTAGGAACTCAGAATTGCTAAACAGCAATTTTGTGGCTTTATTCCTTATTCATTTTGATTGTCAGTGTGGAGCTACTCTGAGGCATTCTGAGCAGGAAGTAATGATTTGATTTGCAGCCTACTGTGAAAATTTATTGATTTGAATGGACCTTTATGAAATTCTACTCAATGAGCATGAGAAAAATAGACGCCTGTATCAATGTTGTTGTCTATTGGTTTCCCTAGATATAAGACAAAGCAATATTTTAGGCTTAGAAAGCATTCTTATTCAAATATGAATCACTTAATAGTATTTTTCCTTTTTTTTTTTTTTTTTTTTTTTTGTCTTTGCATTTAGGATCAAGAATCTCAAATGTGTTTATTACAGTGCTTGAGGAGCTATGCAGCTTCAAGCACGTTCAATACAGGTTCAGCTGCTGGGGACTTTCTAAAACTTAATTACTTTTACACTTTGTGGTTTCCAGTAAGCTTGCAGAGTATTATACAACAAAGCACAAAGTGACTAGATAATTTGAAATTATTTCAGAGGTGCGTTTGTGGTTTCTTTTGAAGTCTCAGTATACTGTTGGGCCACTTCAATTCTTCTTGGACTCGAGGCACAGTGTCTATATAGTGCTCTCATGTTCTCTTTTAAGTTTGGGAACTCCTGTTGCTGGTTTAAAGAATAAAAATATTGGATGTAGTGGAAGGTGATTTAGTTGAATATTTAAACTATCTGTGTATAAAATACCTGGACAATATATTTTGAGTTAGATGTTCCTTCTCTAGCAAATAATGGAAGATTTGAACTAACCTGAAACTTCTACACCTCAGACCTTGACCAGGAGAGATGTCTGGAAGGAACATAGACTTGTTACCTTCCAAGAGCAATACAGATAATTAAAAGAATAATTCAGTACTGTTTGCTTCCTAGGTACAGGAAGTCGAATTTCTTGATTTATGTATTTTACATTTCAGTTCGTGATTCCTGCTCAGCAATAGTTTAGTCATATTTTCCAGCAGGTCTCAAAGCTCTCCCAGTCCTCTGGATGCCTACACTGAGACTCAGATTTCTTGAAAATTCTGTCCTGCACTTTCAACCAGGTTTCCAAAATGGTCTCAGGTCCTGCAGGCATCTATGTTAACCGGTCCGTTAATTGTGCTGGGTTTGGGACAGAACAGGAACAGATGTTTCACGCCACTCTCTTGCAGCCAATGGGTCTTAACAGAATCTTCAGCTGTAAAATTAATCCAGCTAGAGGTTTTCCTTCTCACAATATGTACATAAAATAGCATTAATTAACCACATTTCCTTTATTTTTCTGCATGATATCAGTCTCCACTTCCTTTCTCTTCTCCTCTGTCCAGCACAGCCCTCTGAATTTCTCATTTGTGGTGTAGTTATCATTAATTTTTGCAAGCATGAAGGACTATGGGAAAGATTGTGCAAAAGACTGGACATTTTAAATTTTAATCAGCTCATTAATTCCAGTTTACTTTCATAAAATATGGATTTGGGGGTGGCTGATGCTGCTTTGTAAAAGATATATAATTTTTTTTTAAATGAGAATTCAGTGCGATAAAGTCCTCTATATGGGTGCTACAGTGCAGGATGTGCAAAAGCATCTACTACAGTAACAGTCCATTGATGGCCACTGCTTCTATATGGTTTTCCTCTAATACCCAATCAAAATAGAAGATTTGTTTGAGGAAAAAATTTCCTTTAATTTCTTTGTCCCTTAGAGACTAGAGAAAATGATTAATACTTCCTCATGAAATTTCCTGTTCATGTATGCCGGTTGTCGCATATTTGAGAAATACTGTCTTGAGTAATTATTTTGAAATGAATGTGAAAATGCATTGAACTAGGCAAAACCACTATAAACTGTAAAATATTTTATGAAACGGAACCATGGTTTTATGGAAAAAAATTATTGGAACTTGCAAACAAAATACACCAGTGTTTCCCCTCTCCCCGAGAATTGTAGAGGATAAGAAAGAGGATTGGGGGATAGCAAAGATTTTTAAAAAGCCATTTGAAAATCAGTGCAGAACACCATAGCTGTCTTTGCTGTTTTCAGGATACACAGATGGTTTTATTTCAAATATAGTCTTGTCGAGGATTTTCTTGTTTGCTTCGTTGGATTTTTTTTGCTTACAAGGAGTTTACATGTTCGTTGTTGAAATCAGATGTAGCTTTTAGTTCAAGTAGGAAGGAGTTTGATAATGTTATTGCAGAATGGCTGTGTCAATGCCAAGGACTGACTGCAGCCCCTCAGTCCCCATCACCCTTCACTGCTTGGGATAGGGAGACTGTGGAGGACATGGGAGTGAAGGAGTGAAGTTGAGCCTGGGGGAAAAAAAAGGGAGTTGAGGGAAATAATTGTAATTTGGTCTTTGTTTCTCACTACCAAGGTCTATTTTAATTAGCAATAAATTAAATTAATTTTCCACATATCAAGTGTACTTTGCTTGTGTCAGTAATTGGCAAATGATCTCTCCCTGACTTTATCTCAACCCAAGGTTTTTTTTTTCCCCCATGTTATTTTCTCCCTCTGTCCTGTTGAGGAAGGGCATGTGTGAGAGCAGCTGGGTGGGGGTCTGGCAGATGGCCAACATCAGCCCTCCACTTGAAATTATCACTGAGAGTAGTCTTTAACTGCAGAGACCTTCATTCTCTTGTCTCTAAAATTCAGATGACAAGTAGCTCATCAAACAACCAGACCTTAAAATATTGTATTAACACTTCTTCCAGAATCTTTTTTTTATAATATCTGAAAAGCCTGCTAACTGCATATGTTACCATTTTTTGAATGTAGGAATTCTGAATTTTGACTAGTTCTGATCCTGTATGGCTTAAAATTGTTTTTCAAAACCTGTTGAAATCAATGGAAGTCATTGCATTGATTTGAATCATAATATGTCAGTGTCTGACATATTTGTTTGGCGTTGCATAAGAAACTTCCGTAAGTTCTTTTTAAAATACATTATTTGCTACAATTCCCTGAATAATTACTATTTATAAAGGATTTTTGGTTATTGGATCAACATCATAGTAAAGTTATTAGTGCATTCATAATTATTACTTCTCAGTAATTATTCATTATAGGTAAATAATTAATACAATTACTATTAAAAATAATTACTTTGACCTAGAAATTTCATTATAGCCTTTAAAATTTTTAGAGAAATTAATGTTTTTTTCTTGGAAACAGAAATTAGCAACCAAGGTTTTTAAGTATCTCAAACCTGCTGATACCTGTACATTTATATATATTACTATATAGCTGAAAACCACTTAAATTTCTCTTTACCTGAACCTGCCTCTAAATCCTGATTTTTGACTGATTACTAAATCACTTTGTAATACATCCTGTCTAAGAAACAGGAGGAAAAAGGGTATAATACTGTGATATACTCTTCTGTTTAAAAGTTCACAGTGCAAGTGAGAAATTGTTTTAGTTTCATAGGTTAGTTTGCTGCAAAAGAAAGGAATAACTCAAGAGTAAACACTATGTATTATCAATACAAGAGAAATACAAAGAAAATCTTTGCACTTGGTTAACTAAAAAAAAGGATAAAGTAGGTATAAAAAAAGACTTTTTTGAGATAGTTATCTTAAAAATAAGGTTATATGTTTGAATCAGAAATGTCAGTTTTCAATGAAGTCAACATTTGAATAAAAGTGCACACTGAGCTGTAAAAGCATCATAGAATTGCTTTTATAGGACCATGCAAAGGCAAATAATAAAGTTTTTTGTAATTTTCCTGAATGACAAAGATCAAGTCCTTCTAATATATTTACTTTTGGCCTTTGCAATATTTTTTGACAAAACCATCAGCCTTTCTGAGGATGTTATGTGTATGTTATGATGCAAAACATTCTAAAGTAGCTTTTTTTGAGTATATTTTTTACAACCACTTTTCATAGTTTGCATTTTTTTATGGCAGAAAATGTAATTAATTGGATTTTTGTTTCTTTGTTTTGATTCAAAGCATTTTGAGCAGTAAAGTTTACAAAGACTCCACGATAACTGCAACACTTCTCCCTGTTCACGGCCCCATGCCCAGATATTGATGGTGCTTCCTTCTGAAAATAGAGGTTCACAATATCTAATGGCATAGATGAAATAAATAACAGCAAATAACATTTTGTCAAGCTAAAGAAAATGTTTCTTTCCTTTCAGAAATATTCTTAAACCTTATAGAGTAGTAGAGTACATTAATGACAAAGTGTAAATGCATCTCCGTGACATGATATTTGAGAATTTTTAGCAGAATGCCTCTAATAAAAAAAAGGGTAGATGTGTATTTTGATGATATATGGCTTACATAAAGAATTTTCAAAGACTAGCATATGCTATTTATTAAATTAAAGAACCCAAACTGTGCTGAGAACTTCCACATTTTTTAAAAGTGCATATATCAGCTGCCTACCCGTGTGTACCAGTACTTTAATCTGTATAATGACATTCAGAGTTCTATTAAACTGCGTTACAGTTCTATAACTTACGTAGGAATTGAGCCACCGAGATATAACATTTTCTTGCACCTTTCAAATATTAAAATATCACTTTTATAGATTTTGAAATTAAGTAGCCATTCTTTGATGGACTCTGAATGGTTGATAGAATTGACAATATTTGCACTTTTTACTTACATGTCCTAAATATTATACCCAGTTTTTTCCCATTTCTTTCTGATGTATGAAGCTATAGATTCACAATGAGTATGAGAGAGACATTCAAAAATTATGCAATAAATAATGCAAAAGACAATTTAGTTTCATCCCTCAAAAGACATGGTAAAATTCAGAAGTAACTTTTTAGTAAGACAGTTCCTCAATAATATTAATGATTGATACACTCTTGTATGAGGCACCTCATCTTTTTTTGTCATATATAGACATTAGTAAAATTGCATTATATTCTGGATCAAATTGAATTACAATTAAATGACAATCCTTATGCATTTAGATATTTGAAATTGATTTGAAAACTACATGGGAATATAATTATATTTCTAAAGGATCTTTCACTGAAAAATTTCTGTCCCTTGATAATTATTGCACATCATGAATATTCCAGTCAAACTACTGTGACTATTGCCCAGTGGAAATGGACGGCAAAATCAAAATGTGGAAGGTAAATAAAAACCTTCAGCCACCTATGACATAAGCAGAAAATCTTTTTTGTTATACAAATAATGAAATATGAGGTGCTTGGTGTTGGGATGAATACAGATGATAGCATCTATTGGATTTGTCAACTTTCAGCTCTGCTGTGTACGAAGAGAGAGAAAATGAGAATAAAATATAGAAACATATGGAACTGAGATAAAAGAGCCATTTAACTTATGTGCTTTGATGCTTTCTTGACTTGGTCCTCCTGGCATGTGGTGTGTTTACAGATGGTTCAAAGCCAGTGTACCAAAAGGCAGGGCAGAGGGACTAGGGATGCTTCATTTTTTATTGTAATGTAGTCACTTAGAAGCTCATCACATCATCTGTATGGTCTATGCACAGAGTCCTCGGTGGGGGGCTTTCCATTTCCATTGTCAAAAACTGTTAGTCAACTTGCTTTTCAAGCTCTAGGGAAGTGGGAAGTGTTGTGTTAGTGTAGAACCTTTATTTGAGGACTTTGAAGGTTGCAAAAATGGCAGTGTCTGAGGACAGTGTGTTTCTGGGTTTAAGTCTTAGGACTTGAAATACAGACCAGCAACATTTAGCCTCATTTTACAAAGTGTGGTTTGGCCATATACAGTAATCATAAATGTGCACCTCTGAAGCTTGCCTATGTAAAAACATTAAAGTTATCTTAGTTTATGTAATCTTAGTCCCCAGTTCCACTACAGTGAAGCAAATTAATTGCTTTATTTGGTCTGGTTTCACTTGTACTAGTGTATCCCCCATTTATTTATTTATGGTATCAATATTATACTTCATGTTGGTTTTGATGTCACATTCTGTATGCTACTTCAAAAATTTACCACCGTTAGCTCTTTTCCCAAGACACTGCTTTGCTTACTTTTCATGGAAAGCGGGCAAGCCTGTTCATTGGAGTGGGGATTGGAGCCTGTGTGTCCCAGTCTCCAAAGCCGGTGCTGTAACTGCCAGGCTTAATGTGTATCCACTAACTGAACCGAGATAAACTTTGCAGCTCCTCCGCATGGGTCAGGAGGAATGAGTGTGAGACACCCAAGGCTGGCTGTGTAGTTATGAAAAGCAGAAGTCTGACCTAGAAAGTCCCAACAGAAGCTCAGTATTGCCTCCCCAAAGCTATAAAAGGGCAGCATCCAGGACAAATACTGGAATTTGTTTGAGCTGAAGCTTATAGACCCTGCCTTAAAAAGTCTCTAATCCCTAAGGACCACCTAGCCAGTAGATCACCTTGGGATTTGTGTAGGCAGGGAGAAGGTGTGTTGCATAAAAACTAAATCAACTGTGCCTTGTATCTGAATGGCCACTAAAAACTGTATTTTGAACACTGTAGAACAGTGTTAAGAGAGGCAACTTGAGATTGGCTTTTTACTAGAATAATTTATAGCTTATGACTAGCAGGAAAATGCCACATAAGATTCTCTGCTGGCAACCAGTAAGGTCCTAAGCACAGAACATTGAGTAAAAAGGAAAGGGGGTGAACACTCAGCGTTGTATGACTCCAGCTCTTTGTTTCCTTATGTTTTGTTAAACTTTTGGAAGATGAAACAGAACACATCAAGTAGGATAAAACACCTTTCTAGAACCATTGCGCTGGTACTGATTCTTCCAAACTTGCTGTATGTGACCTCAGGAGAGAAACAATTGTTTGGTTGCCTCTTTTGGAATGCAGGAATGCCTGCCTGAATACTAAATTTGGGTCTGAGAATGATTTGCACTTGATGGGAAAACCCAAGCCACGATTCTGAAATTGGTGAAATTAGTGGAAAATGTGGTTTCTAAATGTTCTCTGTGGATCATTAGGTATTTGTCATGATATTGGGAGATGCTTCTTAAATTTTTTTTTAGTCTTTTTTTTCCCCCCGGAAGGAAGTCTGAATCAATGTCTGAAATTCTATTGAAGAATGGATCCTTAGTTTGCACCAACTGCCTTTCCTTTGCTCCTCAGGATTTTTTCAGGCCATCATTTTCCTCCACAGCCTGTGGAGAGGGAGCATAGGTAGTATAAACTCAAAGTAACTACAATTACATTGGCAGCATCACACAGGAAGAGAAGATCTAAGTGCTTCTAGCCCTGTTCATTCTAAGCTGGGAGCTTTTATATTAGCAGAACATCCAGATGGCACGCTCACAGATAAAAGAATATCTATAACATTAGAGGTTTTTCCAGGACAAAAGCATTTATCCTTGCTTGAAGAGATAAAAATCGGTTCTGCTGAAGCTCAGTAGATCTTCTAATACAAAGCATTATGTGCCATTAGTTTGAGTGGGCAGAAGTACTTTTACTTGAAGTAAAAGAGACAGGCCTGTTTGCTATTTCTGTTATGCACCTTTTGTTGCACCTCTCTAATTAGCACATAAATAGAATTTCAAAGCCTTAAAAAAACTAAGGAACATGGTGTATATAAGAGACTTTTGTGTATTATTCTTTGTAGATGAGTTTGAATGTCTCCACGAGATAAGATTGTTGTCTGGTTAAGTAGAATATGTGGTATTCCAAAGTCCTTTCATTACAGTTCTCATCAGAGAAGGAATTTTCAGTTCATCTCTCTTGTAAGCTGGATAGAGTTGGTGAAGAAAAAAATTATGGTAAGTCAGTTGCAGTTGACACAATTTAATGTTTTTCAATCAAGTGATTGTTTTTGTCTCATTGTTAGCTAAGTTTGTTAAGAAAGAAGCATTGTTCAGGCAATTTCTGCTCTTGTATTTTCCCTCAGTTTATTTGCTCATAACAATATACAATTTGGAATAACAATGGGAAAAAAATACAACATAAAAATAAGAGACTTTCCAAGCTTTTCTTTTCATATTTCTGGGGTTTTTTTAGCCTTGAAAAACCTCATAACTCCTCTGAGAAAAGTTCCTAAGCAGGAAAAAAAAATCACAGATGCAAACCAGATTTGTTCAAATATTAAAATTCTTGCCTGTAGTAGAGGAAAAACATATCATGCTTATCCAAAATTACAAATTAGAAGCTAGGTACTTTTTTTTTGTTTTCATTTTTTCCCTTTAAAGCAAATGAAATACTGCATGTGTGATAGAGCTTTAACTCTGAATGGAAGTTAGAAAAGTGAAGATTTTTAGATACTTATGACTTTGCAAATAAGATGGTGAATAAAGCTTTAATTCCACTACTAGCTGTATTTTAATAACTATTTAATCCAGTCTGGCCCATCACAATATAATAATTGCTTTAAAGACAATTTTCAAGTGACAGGTTAAGAAAAGGAAAATTAGAAGAAAGGATGTGATTTATTAAGTGTCTGATATGGAGCAGAACATTTTTTTCAGATTCTTGTTCCCTGGAGAAGTGAAAACTTGAACACAAGTCTAGCAGCTTTTGTGATTAGGCTATAGCACACCCAGTATGACATCATCCTCATAGACATGTGGTTTCAGCTTTTATGATGATTTTCTCCCATATCTGTGATGTTTCACTCAGTGAAACATGAACGATGAGAATGACTAAGGATTTAAAGCCATTGACTTTCCAATATGCCAGTAACGTAATGGCAATTTCTTTGCTTTATTTGTATAAAAGGCATTTTCATTTAACACAGATGAGATTGTGATGTACGATCTCATATGCTTGGAAACGAGTTGGATATATAAAGAATTATTTATATAGCAAATGAGGGGGGAAGTTGAGAAGGTTGAAAGAGATGAAAGACTGTGATGTCCACTCTTCTCTCTGCATGTCATTTATGTACAACTTCATGAAATTTAGGAAAGAGGCATCTGAAACCGGTGTCTCTGAGAATGAGCAAACCAACTCAAAAATTTCCCCAACAAAAAAGCAAGCAAGCAAACAGACCTCCTGGGAAATAAAAAACCACAGAAAAAATTATTTTTTGAAATGCCCAAAGCTGTGCTTCATTCTCTTACTTATCCTGTTTCACTGTGATGGTAATATTTAAAGAAAAACTCACAGAGAAGGTTTGATTAGATCTATTATGAACTGAAAGCACAGAAATTTCCAGAAGCAAAACTGATTACATTCTTAAAAATGCATACTGTCTGGATAACTTTCAAATTTAATATGCTCTGTCAGTTGCTGTGCCCAAAATACAAGACATAAAAATTACACTCCATGAGAAGTGAACTTGGTTTTGCAACACGTGGAATATTTGTAGTTTATCAGTGGCCTCTAACATTTTTTAAAAATGTGGTATTGATTAATATTTTTTTAAAATTCTTATTGAACTTGTAAATGGTAGCAAAAACCCCCAAATTAGAAACCCTCCCACAATTTTATCTAAGGTAATAATGATGAAATATCATACTGGAGCACAGCAATTAATGGGCTTTTTGTTTTGAATTATGTTGTTGGCTGGTGTATTCTGAACTAAGAGATTTTAAATTCTCGTACACGGAGGTTAGCATTTTTCGTGGAATTTTAGAGAAGATAGTGAAAGTATTTCATTTATCCATTTATAGAATATTTAGTATATAAATAATGATTTCCCTCTTTTTTCCAGCCTGCTGCAGCAGATGTTTGTTCGCAGGGAAATAGTATTTCCTAAACCAAGGGTTCTATGCCTGTTACTTTGCTAAGTGTCTGTGTTCTGGGATGAAGGCCTTGGTTATATTACATGGTATCCAGCTGGGGATCTGTTTAATATCCTCCACTGCCCTGCTGCATTTTGCTCTTCTTGGCAGGAAAAGAGGCTGTACTTTGTGGAGAGTGAATTTGTGTGGAGCAGTTGGCAAATGGGAATTAGGTGTGCCATTAACAGGCACTCTTAATGGGACTTGCTAAGAGTCCAGGTAAAAGTGCGTCAGACAAGGCAGTAAATTTCCTTTTCTCTAAAGTTCTAATCTTGGAACTGATCTAGGAAATGGCTACTTACATCTCTAGAAACAAGTTGCGTTTGCAGCTTAAAACACACATGTATATGTACACTATGTAAAAGGTGGTAAACCCCTTACGTTTTGCTTTAAGCAGAACAAGCAATATCAATCTGAGTGTTATAAACATGGATGATTTTAATATATATTTTATTACGTATTTTGCTTCTGAGTATTTCTTGGTTTCTTTAGAGGCTTCCCTTCCCACACGTTTTTTAAATCAGAAATGGAGAATATTTTCACTGAAGTCTTCTTTTTAGCTGAAACTTCTCCTTGTGTCTTCTGTTCTATCAACACTTGATTTTTCTCTAGTAGTCTTTTTGAATTGGTTTTGGCACTCTGTCCTGCTTTTGAGAGTGTGGTTTGTAGATTTGTCTAGGGTGATACTGAGAGAGTTGAAGGTGATAATGGTCTTTTACTTTTTACTAGAGATTGTGTAGTTGGCTGCATCAGCTGAAAATTCAGTTTGTTTCATGTTTTTTTTCCTACCTGTTTAATTTCCCATCTCTTAGACTCTCCATGGCCTCAAGACTGCTATCACTAGTGAAAAGGTAGAAACAAGCATGATCAGGGAGTAATGTGGAGGAGAGAACAGCTTTCTTTATACCAGTGGTGTAGGCAGCCTCTGCCATGGATAATGCTCAAGGAATTGTTCAATGTAAAATGTGAGTAGTGCTGCTGTTCTCGTGGAAGGATGCTTTATGCAGCTGCTCTTTTGCAGAAGCACTGAGGAAAGAAGGCACCTCTGGAGATCATTTAGTGCAACCCTCCTCTGTTCGAACTTGGGTCAACTCCCTCAGGTTGTGCAGGGCCATCTACAGTTGTGTTAAATATGTCCAGGGATGGAGACTTCTCAGCTACTTTGGGCAGCCTGTGTTTGATCACCCTCACACTAAGGAAAAAAAACCAACCCAAAGTGGAAAGCAAAACAACCAAGCAAAAAACCTACTAGCAACCAACTAACTACCCCTCCCAAAACCATCCTGCTCTTCCCCCCCTGCCACCAGTTTCTTAAATTTCTTGTATTTTAACATAGATCTATTGCCTCCCTTCTGTCACTTTATATCACTGAAAAGGGTCTGGCACTATTTCTTTACTCCCCCATGTTATACATGGGGTACATGGGATATTTGTACACTGTGAGAAGTTCCCCTAGAATCTTTTATTCTCCAGGCTGAACAACCCCAGCTCTCAGCCTCTCCTCAGATGACAGGTGCCAGGCAGCCCCTAGTCTGCACTGGTCCCCTGTGCAGGACTTTGCATTTCCTGTTGTTGAACTTCAGCTGGTTCCTGTCAGATCTTTTCCCCAGCCAGTCCAGGTCCCTCTGAGTGGCAGCATGGCTGCCAGGCACATCAGCTACTACTCGCCCTGATTGTGTGATATCTGCAGACTTGCTGAAGATGCACTCTGTCCCATCCTCTGTGTTGTTAATGAGTGATGTTAAACACTGTATTTATCCTGAGGAACCCTACTGATGTCTCTCCTCTAGTCAGTCTTTGGGCTGCTGATCACAACCCTTTGAGCCTGGCAGTTCAGCCAGTTTTCAGTCTTTGATGTATTCATAGATGTGAAAGCACTACATCCTGTCTTAAAAGGAAGCCTGGCAGTGCACAGGTGTGCAAAGATCATTTGGTAAGGGCCTCACTGGGATCCATTTACTGATATGAACATTGCGCATTTCATGTGAAAATATTGATGGGAATTTCTTTTGCCTTGCAGGTTTTATGAGGAGTTGTGCAATTGGCGTGCCCTTTAGGTTTTGCATTCTTTTATTATTTCTCTGATTGATCTCTGTCATTAAGTGCTCAGATACTGAAATATATGAACTGTGAGACAACTGTCATCTAGTCAGAGAAGGATTGTGTCGTTTCAGGGAACATCTGCTCTCAGAAAGGAGACACATAGAGAATTATTGTACACACAGAGTAAATGTCTAACTTGTTCCTGTAGATTTAGTAAAAATACATGGTTTCCTTTGTGAGAGTACATTAGGCTGATAACTGTTATAGCTCCTGTGACATTCAGGGTGGAGAAAGACAGCTTTTCTTCCTTGAATCTGTAAAGAAGTTCTGCAGCTGAAGAGTCCAGATTAAACTTGTTTAATGTGTTTGTTTCTTCCCTTTTTTAGTTGCTCAAAATTGTTATCTTCAAGATCACAGCAATGGTTACTGTGGAAGCTCTAATGTCAGAAACATGAAATTATGCCTTTGTGTAGAGTAAGGGTTGATGCAAACTTAAAGGAGGGCAGGTTCATCTTGTAAAATAAATTAACTCCCAAAGAAAGAAATTAAATGCTATGGAGTCAGTAGAGAAAGTATATTTACTTCTGAATTGTGCGGAAGTTTTACAGCTCTTAAAAAGGCAGACTTGGAAAAGTAAGGATGGTCCTTATGCCAGTCTTGCACAGCATGCTTGTGCTGGCAGTGCCAGGAAAAAGGGAGTTGGGCCACTGTGACTCGCCCAGACATCCTTTGAAGATTCCTCTTTACATTTGGGATGTGTGTGTGTGTGTGTACCTTCCTGTGCCTGCACACTGGTGTGTTTCAGGAAGCATGTGAGTTGCTGCTTTATGCTGGATGATCAGCCTGAAGAATGAACATGCCACCCTTTAAAATCTTGCCAGCAAGAGCACTAAAATCTGGCACTGTTTGTAATAGACACTGCATGTAGAGTGGGAAGCTGTTGCTGCCTCCCAGTATTACAATGTTGTTCTGACACCGGGTAGAAGCACATCAGAATGATCAAGCTTGTTTTCCTGCTTTCTTTATTTCAACAGTGTCCATCAAGGCATAAACTCTGTCTATTACTAGTGTATATGTGCAGATCTCATTGTGCTAACTCATTCTGGGTCCCAGGTTAGCTGCTTTATTAGGCATAAGGGGAAAAGAGACACATTTACTCATCAGGTCTGTAGCTCGTTGTCTCATATGTCAAACCTTATTGTCTTCTAGGCCACTGCAAAATATATTTTCTGTCATGGGCTTGTCCTTCACCATGGTTCAAGATGGACAATTCTGTTCTGTTCCTAGGAAATTTTTTTTGCCTGTAATTAATTACTTTGAACTCTGTCTCAAGGGAAAAATTTACCAAATTGCCTCATCTCTTAGTGTTTGGAGTCTGCTTCACCACACTCCTAAAATAAAATGAGACCAGAGAGCTGCCTATAAAAAGCCTCTGGCTTTTCTCCGTTATTTAGTCATATCACTTGCCTGAAAGCTTCCCTCAAATGGGAGTCAGTGGCTCTCTAGGGTCATCCTTGAAAATGGTACTCCGTGTTTTTCCTCTCATCTTGCCAGTTAATATTTGAAAACTGTTTTGACAAGCTTAAATGATCCAAATGGTGATTTGGTTTATAAGACTCACAGCCTGGAAGTAGAGGGTAAGAACCAAATATTGGTCTAGAGTGTTATTTTTGATCTCACCTTTCCTGGTATCACGAAAGAGGAACTTGAAACTGCTCTTATATTTTAATGACAGGTCATCTTCTGACAGTTTATTGATGCTAGTTAGGCCAAGTTTAGTTTATTCCAGGATAATGAGCATTTTATATTTGTCTGCTTCTCTAGGAAGGTCTTCCTTTTTATGCTTGTTACAGTAATTGTTTAGGAAAATGGGAGTGTGTGCTTAGCAGATTTCATCATGAAAAGTGATATCAAGTAAGCCTAGTGAATTTTCCATCATAGCTTTGCAAATGATTTTACATGAATGATTTGAAAGTCATTGCATTAATAATCTTTTATGAGAAATGTTTTATCTTTTGTTCTGTACATGTCTTGTATAGCACAGAATACGTGGCAGATACAGAGTGGAACAGACAAAAAGAACTACTGCACCACGCCAAAATCTTTGTTACAGAGAAAAAAATATTGGATCTTCAGCAAAGTATGTTTGAGACAGTCCTAGAATAAATTACTTTGGGTAACAGAATTTATCTTTAAAATTAATTGAACATATCACACGGTGGTAGTTTTGTCCACTTTTTTCAATGACTACAAGCAGGAGCTTTGATATAAAAGTCAGTATTCTGTGAAAACTAATTATTTTTTCTTGTTGCTGGTTGGATTGTAATAGTGTTCACCCAGAAACATTGAAAAGTTTTTAAAACAGTTCAGTTCTTCGATTATTACATTGTCTGCATCCAGAAATTTTTAGTAGGATTTTTGGTGAGCTAATTAGAGTTGGCCTTTTGTTAGGGAAAATTCCTTTTGTACTAAAGTATAGTCTTATTTTAAATCACTTTGGTTTCCTTTTTCTGGTATTCTGTATTTACAGTACTGGAAAGGAAAAAAACCCCAATCAGTTGGGGTGGTTTTAACCCCAGACAGCGACTAGGTACCACACAGCTGCTTCCTCACTCCCCTGCAGTGGGATGGGGGACCAAATTGGAAGGGGTAAGAGTGGATAAAGTCATGGGTTGAAATACAGACAGTGTGATAGATAAAGCAAAAGCCACACACACAAGCAAACAAAGCAAGGAATTAATTCCCCACTTTTCATGGGCAGGCAGGTGCTCACCCATCCCCAGGAAAGCAGGGCTCCATCATGTGTGACAGGTACTTGGGAAGACAAATACCCCTTCTCTGACTGTGCCCCCTTCTTTCTTCTTCCTCCCTCTTTGTATGCTAACCTTGACATTCAGTGGTAGGGAATATCCCTTATATCCTTAGGATATTTCTGTATACAACAACAATCACGTTCCCTATAACTACAAACCCACTTGTAATGGCTGTTGTTTGGATATTTTTGTAGTGTCCATGCTAAGAGAGAGAAACCAATGTAAAACTAACCAGTATTCAAATATTTTAAGAATTATTGACTCTTTAAAAAGCAGGTTGTAGTGCAAAATTTATTAAGGGAGTATGAATCATATAAAAAGCCAGAGAGAATATATTATTTCATCATTCAGATTGTGATATTTCTGACATGAAATGAAACCCTGGAAAAATCTGTGCTGTCCATTGCAAAAAATAAAAAAAGAGACTGAGAGTATTAATAGAAAAGCTTTACATCTGTAACTTGCACTTTAAAATGCTGTACTAAAATTGCTAGAAATAATAACACCTTTCTGATAAAATATTTTGTCCTTTAGCATAGCTTAAGAGCTTTGGTTAAGTTTGTGCGTGTTTTGTGTCAGTGTGCTCCCTCTACATCCTTCATATGTTTTGTTCAACTTAAACACAAGGAAAAGTGTTACTGTCAAAATGCATTGCTGCTACTGTGAGCATGAATATTGGCAGCCAGATAGACAAAGACTCCTAGTCCCTCACTGCAGTACAGGATACAGTGCAAATTTACTTTCTTTTAGAGGAAAAATCAACAAAGCAGAGAGGTTTTATGAATTCCTAGGCACAGAAATAACTTCCATTGGAGCGCTTATTAGACATCAAATAAGTCAACCATGAAACATGAAGCTAGAGGAAACAGAGTATCATTTGTTCTGTTGCTTATGGAACAATTTGTCTTTATAATGTATTGAAATAATTTGTCCATGAAGTGCTAAAATATGAAATTGAAGAATATAAATTAGGAGAAGGGAAAACGGAAGAGAAGGAAAATTAGTCAAAATCATGTGCAAACGGAACATATATGTAAGAATTATGTTTACTTTCAAAAAGTTTTATTTGTTTTTGAGTTATTACTTATTTCTATCTTTCAGTATAAAAATGCTGCAATGGAAATGCATCTCAGGTTATGGGCCTGTTCTCCAAGAGCAGGAAGTCCATAAACATTACATTTTAAGTTCAGTGCATTTAAATATTCTCAGCATTTCCTTTTGATATATAATGATGATCTGCTTCAATTTCCAGTAGCATCACATCTACTGAATACTCTCAACACTTACTGTTGCACTGCAGTTTGGAAGTACTTCAAGAGCACAATGTTCTGAGGTAAATCTGCTGACCATTCCTAGTTTCTTCACTTTGGTTCAGAGCACAGTGTATGGTCAGAGTGCTGGAATATCTTGCATGCTTTCTGAAAGAAACCCTGAACTGCAAGTGTTCTCCAGGCAACAATGAATAATCTGTTCACAGTCCTAGGTTAGAACAAGTTAAATAATTGTGCTAAGTCTTAAAAAGAAGGTCCTTGTTTGTGGCACTTCAGCAATTTCTTTTCCTATTAGAAAGGTCTCTGAAACATTTCTATGTTCTTGAGTAAGCATCAAGATGGGTCTATCATTTTTACCTGTCCTTGGGCAGTTGTATAAGAAAAATTATAGGGCTTTTTTTCGGAGGCTGTAAAAAGTAGTGGAAAATATTTTGTGTTGTTTCGTCATCCAGTAAATGACAGAGAAAGGTTGCTTTGACATTTTTCCCGGCAGTGGATTGAAAATGGAGAGAGAAATAAGTGAACAGTGTTTAGTACACCTTGAAAGAGTGTTACAGGTTTTCTCTCTGGACATGTGGACAGGTTCCATGTCTTGCTGCTTTTAACAGGAACAGTGGCTTTTTAGTCATAACTGTAGGAGTCTGCTCAATAAAAGTCATTTGGACTCAACCCAGATAAATGACTCTGGAAGTTCCTGGAGTTGAGGATACTATAGGAAGCCATGACTTCCTGTCTTGAGCTCTAGGTTGATACAGAGAGACTTGGCTGTATAGAGAAGGTGTTGCTAACTGGTTTGAAGGAGCAGAGGGTATAGGATAAATAGGTCAAAGACAGGCTGGATGTGGACTCTAGGAAAGGCAGAGGATTACTGTGAAGTTGCCTGAAGAGGAATGGGGCTGTAGAAGCTTGCGGTGTGTGTCAGGCAACTGTTGGGCTCCTTAAGCTGTGAGAAGACAGGGATGAGAAAGAGACAGGGAGTTATCAGTACAGTTGACGGAGGATCTAGTTCTCAGGCTTGGCTCACCAGCTGTGCTGCATGGGCCAGGGACAAACACTGTTTTCTCTGCTGAGTCCCAGGCCACAGCTGCATTTTGATGGGTAGGATCTACACATGCAGTTCTGCTGCTGCAAGAAACTGCAGTGAAGTTTTCTCTTGTTTCCCAGCTGTTGATTAAGAAGATAAGGCTGCTGAATTATCAATAACTAAAGAGTACAGAAACATTCCTGCACTGTTAACACAAGGTCAGACTGTTGACAGTGGCTCAGAAGGCAGGTTTGCATGTAAAACATGACAGAACTGTCACCGCAGATGCTCTTGTTTATTGGAAATTCTTCATTCAAATATTGACTCAGTCCTTTTCTATTTACTTGCTAAAGTCTAATTAAAGCACAGCATGGAGTGATATGGCTGTAGTGTACTCTGTTCTTTGTTTGTACATTGTTTAGACCCCAGTTAGGTAGCACATTAAGAATGAAAAGGAAAATAAACCTTTATATTTGGGAAGATACTTTACCAGATGAATGAAAATAAGCAATTTACCTATTTCTTTCAGATGAGGTAGCTTTTATCTACATCTCACAAATTTCTAGATTTTAGAAGTCTGTAGAGTTAAGTAAACAAAATATAGTTGAGGAGTGTGATGCTAATCTTTTAAGAACAGGCTTATGGAATTGTCCCCAAAGTAATCTAAAGGCAATCAGTTGATGATAAAACATTTTGAAATAATGAGACTTTTGAGTGTAGTAATGTAATCAGGAATTCTAAGAGTCTCTGGCTGTTAGAGCAAAGTGCCAGCAATGTATTGTAGAATGAACCATTCCAACAAGACAAATAAAGCTGGAGATTCATAACAAGATTATTATTGTAGTCTATTGTCTAATATTTATGAAGGTAATTCAGTGCTTACTTACGCTGTTCAAAGTGCATTAGAACTTCTAAAATAGCTGCAATGTCAACAATCTGTTTAAAAATCCTGAGTTTTTCCAATATTATGCAAATGGCAAAGCAGTGTTATTTACTTAGTACATGTATCGAGCACATTTTAGGCTGTAAAAGGATTGTGTTTTGTCTCTATGGTATTACAGAAATCACCACAATTTTCAGATCATAAACTCACATTGAGTCTTAAAAGCTGTTGTCTCGAGTTTTAGAAAATACGTTTTGCTAGATTCTTGGATTTTGTTTTCACTTAGAATCACCTTGAAGGACCTAGAAATGTGACTGATTGTCCCCTTTGTGTGAAACTAAGCAGTGCTGAGAAAGGGTTATTCTTGACCATTGGTGCTGGCAGAAATGTAAAGGGGCAGAGCTTCTCCCACAGTGCTCCCAGGATCTCAGCTGCCATCTTCTTCCTTTTGCATCACATCAGTTCTGAGAAGAGTTTTAAGGTTTAAGGACCTTAAACCTTAAGGTTTAAGTTTAAGGACCCATGTAGGAGACAATATGCAAAAAAAGGAGTAAAGGCCTCACCCAAATAATATTCTAGAAAAAATTTAAGTTGGAAGAGACCTCCTATTTGCACCTCAGACTCCAAGCAGAGCTGCCTTCACAGTTGCACAGTCCTTTTCCTGGTGCAGCTGAATATACAATTAACCTTCATTGCTGTAAGGGTATACTCTTAATAAAAAGTGCTTTATTTTCTAACCACCTTGCCAAACCCACTGCCAGGGTGAGAGCCCCTGATTTTAGTCATTAATGCAGATGCTGTGAATCTGACTCTAAGATATGACTGTAAGAATCATCTAAGAAAGATGTCATTGTAGAGAGGAGTGAAGAAATGTTTAGGAAATAAGAATGGGAGGGCTCGAATTAGGCAGAGAGGTGTTGGGAAATGCACAAGGGTTTGTGGGCATAATTGGGGGAAATTCTCTAAGGGGAAACAAAGTCAAAATTATGAGGGTTTTGTTAAAGTGTGTGGAATAACATCACAGGGATAATTTTTGCAGTGAAATAATGCATTTTTTAGTAGGCTTTGCCATATTATCCCATTCTTTAGAGAGAAGTGGCTGTTGAGGTGTCTATCAAAATACAGTATCACTTTAAAATTAGATTATAGGATATAATCTAAAACATACAAGATTTATTTGTGTAAGTGAAAAAATATAGATAAAATCAAACATGATGACAGGGTGAATGGAAATTACAGAGACATTTTAGATACAACTGGGTAACTATTTTAAACAAATCATTAGTCATATGTAATAGGGATAATTTTTATTTGAAGTTTGTATCGTGCAAATATTCTGTATTCAATGTGTTTTCATTTTACATTAAGCATGTCACTGTTTCCTGGTTTTCTGCTTCTTCATGAAACAGCTCTAGAGCCATTAGCATGGCGTAGCTACTACATGTGTTCACTTTTTAAGTATTAAAATGAATGTACTGTGCAATGTCATGTAGATTTTCAGCATGCATTATGTGTCTCTCCATAGCATTTTTCTTTTGAAGTGTTCTGCAGAAATAACAGGGATGGAAAATCTGAATTTAACTGCAGGAAGCTTTAAATTTTACATCTCATGCAAGGTGATCTAATCCTATTTAAATTTGTGATAAGAGAAATAAAAAGAATAAAACCACAAATTCCGATATTTTTTATGCCAGAAAAAAGTTAACACACTCTCAGCACAACAATACTTTGGTCTTGCCCCTTTTACAAAAGGCAATAACAATTTCCTCAGCGTGTCTATTATGCGCTTAGGTTGTTTTTCTCTTTTTTCCCTTGTCTTCCTTTGCCTTGTTTATATATGAGTCTTTTTTTTTTTACCCTCCTTTTACATACTCTGCAGTAACCTTATGCTGGATAAGTATGCCTTGCTGTTCTTTTAGGCTGGTCTTGAGTTTATCATCCTTAAATAATAAATGCCACTGTCTTTTGGGAACATGTCCATTCTGACAATGTTTGAAAGACAAAGAAATGGAAAAGAGCAATATATCAAAAGGCAGCTGCTGCTTCCACTAATTCAGGGCTGTTCTTTTGTACCCAGGGTGTTTCTTTTAAAGCTGCTGCTTAGTGTTGCTGCTTCTGCTGTCTTTGCCACTGCAGCCACCAGCAAGCAAAGCTCTAGTTGCTTCTGCTGTTGCTGGGTTGGAATGCTCCAAAATGTCTTAGGAGACAGTCTTAGTATGTCTGAACAGCTTTAAGAGTGATATTGATCTTCAGCTGTGCTGAGATCTAGATATTAATTTTAGTAGCATAATTTTTAAGTAGATATTTTTAGTTTATGTTGATAATTCTCTGCAGAGAGGTGTCACTAAGCAAAGTAAATTGCAAACTTTGAACTGACAGATACTACTGATCGGTACAGCTGCTGCTGTGGTCCCTGCCCAAGTACTGTTGAAATCTGCTACCTTTAGTAATGATAAGTGGGCACATTTGTTGGCAATGAATTCCCTCCATGTTCCCAGTGGAATATAGTTCATGGCATTAAGGATGGTGGTCTAGCTCAAGTGAAAGACTAATTTCAAGTTTTAAGTGTGTAATGCAATAATGGGAATGGATATGACAGACTTCAAGTTTCCAAAGTCTGGGTGATAGTTATTCTGAGTACTACTAAAAAGAAAGCTGGGCCATTGCTTTTGAAAAATCTTATTGATGAGGGAATACTAATTATTCCTTCTTCAGAAATTTCAGTTAGCCACTACGATATTTGTAAGAATTCCATCTAGAATGTAAAGGTTGTTTTCCAGTTATAAATGTAGTAATAACTTGTGAAAATGTAATTTTGAAATGTAGTCAACAGAAAAGATTCAAATAAGGAACAAAAGTTGCATTCATATAATGTAAAATGATGCAAAATTCATTTTTCTACTAAATCTGTTAGCTCTGTTCATACTTCTGTATGTCCTTCAAAAGTAATTCTTATATAAAAAAAAATCATATGAAAGGAAATTAAAAACCCCCACATTTGTCTGTAATATAGGAACTGAAGTGAAGCAATGCTTGGGAGGTATTCCTGTTTAGTTTTTTAGTATGGTTGGATAATAATGATCATAACAGTTATCATTAAGTGTATTAAAAAGACACCATAAAGCCTAAAGATTAGATTTCATTTCTAACAGCTTTTAAGCTATACTGAAGTTGTAAACGTTTTTCCTTAAGGCTTTGAACATGTCAGTGGAAACAATTTATTTTTAAATTAAAAGGAGCAGAGAAGGGGATAATTAAGGAGTCTGGGAAAGGAAATGAAGATCTTACATTTCACCGAACTGAAATCAAATAATAGCAATTACAGAGCAGGTTTGGGGGGCTCAACTAATTTTATTCAATCAACTTAAAATTATCCATGGGATGGCTCAAAATTGTTGAAGAGACTTTATAAAACAGCATCAGAATGGGACAGTTATGGAATACCAGCATAGTGTGAATGTGTATTACCTGTTTTTCCAATGGGAATCTTCAGAGTGTTACTACTTATCAGTAAATCTAATTTTAATACCTTCTGAAATATTCCTAAAGTAATAGGGCAGTCATTCTTAAGAGCATAAAAATGTTTTTTCATGCATTAATAATGAGGGTTAAACAAGAGGAAATTGTTCCATGTTACTGTGCCTGGCATTAAAATACTGACATTTACCTGCAATTAGTGTTGCTGCAGTACTTATGGCCCACCTCACAAGCAGCAGCAGGATCTGAGCAGCAGTGTTAGTTTCTTGTATATGGCAAGGGTCGATATTTGGATGCTGTACTTCATGATTTAATTTTATTTTTAAAAGGTAGAAAATGGAAAATATTTCCCTGATTTATCCTGATCTAAGTGAGCTATTAAAATAGTTCTACTGATATTCCCAGAGAGACACTGGAGAAATATATATTAGATGTGCATGATAAAAATTAGAAACACAAATTGCTAAAATAGACAAATAGTATTGCTGTCATTTTTTTGCTGAATCTGAAGGATTGAGATTTGTTTTGGAATAATCTTCTAAAATTAACAGCTCAGGTTTTTCCCTATGCTGCTTTTCCTCAGAGATTTTTCTTTCAATATTTTTTTTTCTCCAAAAATACTTTAATTTCCCTTCTGGCAGGATGGGGATGAAGTCAGTTCAAGAGTTGCCTCTTATAGTTTTCAGCTGCTGAGAACTCAATTTAAACTACTGTTCAGCGGTAGCTGTTAGCACAAAGTCCTTCATACTGAAATACCTGGCAAGTGTTGCTCTTTTCATAGTAGTTGTGGCAAACAAAAAAATGCTCTGATTGTGGTTATAACTTAAATAGCACAAGCATTTATACTTCTATAGGATGTTCCTTAGGTTTATTCTGACCTGAGTAATTTTTTTGAAGTTTAATGACGGGCTACTTTTCCACCATCTTCAAGTTTTCCACACACCTTAGTTGCATTAAGAAATTTTAAATAACATTCCAGTTTGAAAAATTCTAACTTGCAATAGATGTAACATTTGAATCAAACAAAATAAGTGCTGAAGAACCTATGCTGTATGATACTTCCTACCAAATTTTTCATGCATCTCTCAATACATGGTTAATTCTGTATAAGGGATATCTGGAGACCTAAACAATAAAACCAGCGTTGATCTACTGTTGCTTATTGATGTTTTATAAATGTGTTACAAAGATACAAAAATTAAGGGGGAAGAAATTGGAAGTCACAAGTGTTGTTCAAGTTCTTGAGCCATTTTCTCACGTGTATTACCTTTCTCCTCATGGCTCTACTGAAAGGAATAATCTCATTCCTTAATATGCATCCTGAATTGCAGAGTACTCACTCTATTTCTAAAGTGTAGCTCTGTAATTTGGTCTTCTAAAAGTGGAGTTGCTGTCCATCTATGAAAACAGCTGTATTTTGTATGGTGTGTTGTGAATGTAAGCTATGCCAGTAGATCTTTAGATGTAAATCCTTTTATTCCAGGCAGCAGTACTCACGTTTTCCCACTTGGAGCTGCTGGCACCTACTGCTGCACTGAGAGGGAAGGTGGGAGTAGAAGAGGCTGTGTTTCCAGGGCCTGGCTCTCCAGGTGTGTGTCCTGACCACAGCCTAGAGCCATGCCAGGCAGGAGAAGTAAACACACTGGCTCTGTTTATTGTTTGTGTAGTGGAAAAGCCAATAGACCTTTGTTACAATATTTATTGTTGTCTAGGTGGTTCCAAAGAAAGCATCTAAAACAAGTGAGGGGCGAAAAAGTAAGATTTTCTGTATTTTCAGCTCAAATTCTTTCAGAATTAAACTGTACTATTCGAGTTGCAGGTGATGATCCTACTCTTACCTCCTTCCCTGATCTACAGCCAGAGACACCATCTAATGCTTTTCCTACATTTTACCCCTTTTGGTTAGTACATTGAAGGTTAGATATTTAATTGCACTGTGTTTTATTTGTGATACAATTTTAACATAAGACTGCTATTTATTTTTTTTACTCAAATTAAAAGTAATGGGGCAAAACAGATATGAAAAGACATTATCCAGCTCCAGTGGCTTAAAAAATTAGTTTTTCTCCAACGTATTACAAGGCAATTGTGAAATATAGGTATGCAGGTTCACGTATTAGTAATGGACATATGCATGTGCTTATTTTTAATTTGCTTTTCTATTTCAGCACATTCTTTATGAAAGGAGAAAATTCTAAATGTGCATCATTAACAGCTTGCCAATCACTGTCTTTACAGGGTTTTGTAGTTAAGCTAAGTGGGATTTGTTCATGCTAAAAGACCACAAAAATCTTATCTTGATGCAGTGATTACCGGTGAAGTGTTTTCTCAAGTTTACGTCTCACAACTACTTATTCAAACATTTCCAGACACTACATTTTCTGGCTCCTGTATTAGATCTATCTCATTAAAAGAATTGGCTTAACTTCTATTTTTTCTCTAATATTGGGCATTTAAACCAAATTTTTAAAATGCGGCAGAAGGAAACAGAAAACAATTTGTTAAATTGGAGCATAAACTTCACAAGTATTATCCATTTTTAAAAAATACAGTGTGGCTGTTCTAACTGCCACCGAAAACTTTTCTAATTTTAATGCTTTCTGAAAACATTCAGCTCTTAATGAGTTTTTGTCTTGGTGGACAACAGCAAGTTGTATAACAAAGAGAGTCTATTCTTCAAACAAATCTATTTGACCAATACCTGAATAGGAATGAGTATTTTGGAATAAATGAGCCAGAGTTTTTGAATGTGTCATCTCAATTTATGGACCATGCAATCTAAAAATATAAATATTGGGAGGAGAGATCAAGGAATCAGAATATACAAGTAAAGTGATTATGTTAATCACTAACATCTATCTGTTAATAAATTATAATTATGTATTATTACCATTATTTTATAATGAAAAGTGTTAGTAATTTTTTCCTCTTCTCATCTTAACAAGGATTTCCATTGTTAGAAGGCGCTCTGCAACTGTTGGTGCTGCAGAAATTAAATTTTTATCCTAATTCCTCCTAATTTGCATTCAAAAGCTGGTTAGTGTAGATGTTGTAAGTGTAATAAGCATTGCTGAAGGTTTTTCTATACTGAACTGTTAAAGTTCTTCAAAAGGTTAATTTCCTTAGTAACCTTAAAATTGCAAGAAATGTCACTATGTTAAGATATTGCTGGTGATAATTTGCTCTGTGCAACATCATCATCATTGATGGTGAGCAAATTTGAAATTACACTTCAGATACAATTTTTCCATAAAATGCTCTTCACCTTTGAAAGCAAATGTTAAATAATCAGCTCAAGAAAATAAAACCCAATAAAATTGGTACAAAAAAATAGAATCCTTTTTTTCTGGTCTCATAATTAATGAACAGATATGAGATCAGATCTCAAAGTCATATTGCAATTGGCTTGTTCAGAGGAAGGCAAACTAATTTCTTAATTGGATGTTGTTCGAAGGTTACACTGATAAAGGACATCATAAACTCTGAATATTCTGTATTGTGAGTTCTTGCTATATTTTGTATTGCTTCAGAATAAAAGCATCTAGAAATATTTTGATACATTTTATGCAAAATGAAGCTTGTAATCAGGTGAAATAACATCAGACAAGGTAATAGCAAAATGTAATGCTCTGGTCTTGCTTTTTTCCCCAACATTCAGGAGAAAATAGGTACAAAAGAATAAAATACATGTAAAACTTCTGTGACGTACTGTGGGACATCCTTCTATTATTTTGTGTTGTTAGATACTTTCAGCTGTAAAAACCCCAAAGAGCCATAACAAATATCGGGAGAAAAAAACCAATAAAACATTCATTTTGTAAGCAGCACTATTTTTATTTCCTGAGAACCCTGTGTAAATGGTGAACTACTTGGATTGCTTCTGATGTCTTTCTCAGTGAATGCAGGTTTATAAAATGATACTTAACTGATGTTTAGAATTTGGTTTTTAATAGGTAGCATCTGGTATCTGATG
The DNA here is from genome assembly GCA_013397815.1 of Aleadryas rufinucha. NCBI lineage: Eukaryota > Metazoa > Chordata > Aves > Passeriformes > Aleadryas > Aleadryas rufinucha. The sequence goes on from VZTH01004619.1 coordinate 282,557, forward strand.
AATAAAGTAAATAAAGTTCATTGATGAGTGAACTTTGGAGTGGATCCTCAGGTTGTAACTTGTGTGGATTTTCTTCCTTCTTTCTTTATTGTAGGAAGATACTGGGAACACCTTAAAAGGAGATTGTAAATATATTTTTGATTATTTTCATACTTCTATTGTTATTAACTGTATAGAGTCTCTGACAATGAGAGAAACCACTTTAGCTAGAGGTAGTGAAATGCATGTGACAGCTTCCCTAGATGGACAGCTGCATTCTTTCTCTTTCTTAGTTATTTTTTAAAAAAAATCTGAATACAAAACATTCAAGCTACTTATGTAAACCAGAGATTTTCTGGTTTACGGTGGAGTTCCTCTTTTTGGGGAAGCTTAACTTCTAGGGGAACAGGCCTACATTGATTCTAAGGTGTGTCACAATGCTTAATGTGGAAAACTTCCAGTCATGAGTGATATGGTTAGATACACTTCTTAAAGGCAGAAAAGTAACTGAATTCAAGCATAGATATGTTTTCACAAAGCTTTGTTTTCAAAGAATTTCAGAAGAAATTAATCTGTTCTTTACAGCACTGTGTTGCTGGTGGCCTCTGGCTCAGAAGGTAACCTTTGGTAGTTCATCCTGGTGTTCGTCAATAAATGTATCTGTTTATTTTCTTTGTTCCATGTTCTGTTTGAGCTATGATGAAACTTCATGAATGTTTCACAGTGAAGTAAATCTTCCCTGAGTGTCTTGGTCTATTTCTGTTCTGGCTGCAGGTGTCTGAGATTCCTTCCACTTTGTACCATTGGTTTAACATTCCTTGAAAACCAATAGAGTGGATGATGGTATATCATCCTGAAACATGACCCAGGATAGAACTAAGACATTTTCAGAGTAACACAGAAGCTGAAAAATACTTCCATGTCCTGCCTTTTATGCATAAACTTTATTTCTTGTTCTTTCTGATATTACTTCACCACAGCAGACTACTTGCAACTTTTTCCATTCTGAGTCTACCCTATTGTTTCCTCAAATTAGTAGGGGCCCTTCTTCAAATTAGTTTAGACCATCCTCTTCTTGGGTAGCTGTCTTTGTATATGATGAAAATGTCTTTTTCTATACTCTTCTGAGAAATTCTGGTACATTGTTGCAAATAATTTTTTATAAGATTTTATATTTCTGCTGAATTAAAATTTAATTTACCTTTATTTTATTATATAGTGGAACCGGTTTTCTTCTGCCAAGTAAAGAATTAGTATTACTTGTAAAACTTTTCTCTAGTTATTAATGTACTTGTGTAACTCTGTACTGTGTTAAAATATTTCTCTGTATAACTTTGAAAGAATCATTGATTCCATATGTTCTTTTGGAAAACTGTTTTGCTTACACTCTCAGGGATTGAACTATGTGACATTTATGGTGATCTTCACTGGACTCATTACTTCCATGTCTTGATAGTGCCTGCAATTTTTTCCTATCCTTTTAGGATACATTCAGGCATATGAAAAGGCCTAATTCTATGTTCTGAAGTTCATGTGAAAATCAAAGCATGAATAGCGATAATTCTTTAATTCTTTCTCATTTTAAACTCAGGAAAAGACCATCTGCAGTAGATGAGTAGCTGCATTTCAAATGGAAATTGAGGTAAATATGGGTGTTGCAAATGTTAAGATTGGAAATGTTTTGTCCTGATGCTTCTAGTGATGCCCTGTCATCTGCACTAATTCCTGTAAGTAGTGCAATTGGAGCTATTCATGGTGAAATTTGTTCCAAATTATGATTAAAGCTGGAAGCTTATGACCCTGCATAATATTTTTTTATAATTGTATTTCCAGGTCCTTGGTTTTAATCATCCGTTATTCAATATCTGAATGTACATTTAAAGCTATACTGCATCCAGTTACTCAAAAGCAAATTCTTTACTTTTTTAATCCCTTAAGGAGGCCTTATTACTGAATTTATATGAGACAATAATTCTCTTATATCCACATTTGTGGCAGACAAATCCCTGTATTTCTCCATCATGTGATATTTGTGAGTACAGGATTGCTCTATGGGGATCTCTGCAGTGCGTTTGGTGTTTTTACAGAAGCTCTCAATGTCAACATTTCATTTTTCTCCAAGCTTCTGGGATTTGGAGGTTTCCAGATTTTTTGTTAGATGGGTTATCAAATACTCCTATGTTGAAATCCATTTCCACTGATATGTGAGTAGGCTGGTGGCTTGGAACTCTGTTTATGTTTACTTTTTGGTTTTTCTGACTCAGGCACAGAAGAAAGTGTGAATCCATGGCAAATTTTAATCACTGAAATAATGTAAGGATGGGCTTACTTGACATTATCAGATTTTGTCTTGGAAGGTTCGCACATGAGGTTAACAAAGGATCATCTTTTCAGATTGGTTTGATCTCATATTTGTGCCCTGCTGGGCTGTGCAATCTCATTGACCAGGAGAAACAGAAGACAAAGCTGGAAAATCCCCCCTCAAAATCCATGCCTCTTCCCAACTGTAGCATCTATAATTTATTCCTTTTTTTTTTTGCTTTTATTTGGCTTCTAAGTCATTACATGAGTCATCTGAAGCTACCAGCAGTAAGTCAGAAGGCACTCCTGTGTCCCTGCTTGCCTTCTTTTCAACATTAGCATTATCTTTTGAAGCAAATGGTAACTCCCCAGTGTGGTTGTTTATCGTGTATATATAAAAAAATCTGCACCTTGTCCTTCCGTATGCCTGTAGGAGAAACAATGCTACATTTCTGACACAGAGTCTTTATTTGGTTGAAGGTGTGTATAACGCAGATCAGCATGGACCACCAAGATTTGGTGGTGTGTGTTTGTGGGGCTTTGTTCGTATTTTGTGGATTTATTTGTGTGGTTTGTTGTTGTAGGATGTTGCTGTAGGATGTTTTCCAGCGGTCACATGATGCCCAGGGCATACCTGTGCCGTAAGGAATTTGTTTACAGAGGTGCGCTGAATTGCACTGATGTACATTCTCATACTACTCATCTTTCTAACACTGAAAAAATGATAATCTGTTAGAACTATTAAGAAAGTAGAGAACTACTTCAGCCACAATATGTGGCTTTTGGAGTGTGTTTAAAGCTTACAACTAAGACTGTTTTATTATTTTCAGAAACAGCTTTCCTCATTTTTCTCCTCTCCATTTTCCATTTTTCAATTCAGAAAGGGACATCAACCAGTTGCTTGTTGGGGGCTTCCAGTAGGGACTAATAGTCCTTTGTGTGTTTGCTTTTTAAGGAAGGAATCACAAATGTGGATATTATAATATAGATTCTTTTGTAAAAATCCTTTAATTTTCTTAAGTGATAAGCAAGGTTTTTGACACAATGTAATTTAAAAATAGGTGGAGATTCTAGAAAGGCGTCTATGTATTCAGTGGGCCTCAGCAGTCATCCTGCTGCATAGAGCTGCACAGGAATTTCACTGGGCTGCTCTGCCTTGCAACCTTTACCTAAGAAGCAAATTTGAGCTATTTTTGAATAGAGTAATAAAGTTTGAGGTAATCTTTAATGAGAATTAAACTGCTAGTTAAATAAACTTTTGGGAGCAAGTACTTATTCATCTTTCATTGCATCACGTGTTGTTCAAGAAGTCTGTATTTGTTGCTGTTGTCCATTATTCTGGAATCTTTCTGTATTTTCTTCATGATTAGATGAACATTGCCCTCTCTAAAGAAGCCAGGCAAACTCAAAACTCGGGTTTATTTCACAGCATGCAGAATATTTGTCAAGGGTTTACATGTATTTCAAGTTAATCTAAATAATTTTTGACAACTCAAAAATTGTATTCACTACAAGGAGAGAAAATGGTACTATAAAATCATAACATCACAGAAGAGTATGAGGAGAGATTATAGTTGTACAGTAAATCATTTTATTTCTTTGTAAATGAAATTCACAGTACCCTATCTCTTTCTGAGCTGTGTTTTCCACTCAAGTTATTTTGTAAGGATTAAATTAAATTCATTGCAGGGTACATGCCTTCAGAGATTGTAACAGTTCCTGGTAGTTTGAAAAATACCATGACTTTCTTAACAGTGAAAGAAGTTCAAAAGACAGTTTTCCACCTCATTGCTCCTTTTCATAGAAGTACTCGTACTTCAAGTGCAAGATTTTATTGAATAGAAATTGAAGTGAACGTATGTCAGAATGGAAATAGCAAAATCAGAGAGCAGTGCTGTGCTGTGCTCTTTGCAAGTGGGGAGGAATGTTGTTACCACTATGATTACTGAGAACTCAGGCAGAAGGCTTGTGAGATTTGAGTAATTGCTGTATTTAAAGCAATATGAATGTATAGTGCTTCCTCTATAAAAATCTTTTCCAGTGTATGTTTTACTCGCTTCTGAAATAGCAGACTCAGTTGTGACAATCTGTCTGACCTTTCAGAGGAAAAACGGGAAGCTTTGGGAAGGTGCAAATCCCTAACTCTCTATTCCTAGAGATGACCAAATGAACATTTACTTTATGTCATCAATAAGAGAAGTGAAAATAAATATAAATACTGTTGCAGCCCATCTAAGGATATTTATGTGGTAGGTTTCTGTTTCCTTCTCTTATGTAACGTACTTCAGATAGTAATATGATCTTCTAACCTGAATTTCAGTTTAGTGCTATCTCACATTCTAAACAGTCTAGAATGCCAGTATTTTCCTAACTGGTAGGTTGAAGGACTTGAGATGTCTGCAGGAATTTTCCCAGCATTTTGAAGCCATCTGTTCCTGTGTAGAATGGAAGGAACATCAGAATGAATCATCAGTCATTCCTATCTGAAAGAACAGAGCAGAGCTTAGGAAAGTGTTTGAAAAAATACTCCAATTGACTGTAAAGCACTTTAATCTTTGTTTCTAAAAGTAATGTGCACCATTAAAATAAAAAAATCAACCCTTTCAAAATACTTTTGCAAAGTTCAGTAAACAGTATTTTGGAAGAAAAGACAAAAGATCCATGCTGTGAGTACTTTTGCTATTATAATTTTGTTTAAAAAAAGAGTAAAAATCAAAGGCTGTGCATATGCACGTACACATTTGTAGTTTGAAACAACTCTCACTTTACTAAATTCCAGTAGGAAAATATTAGAGACAAAAGGTTTTGCATCTCAGGACCTTTATTCCTGGCAGAAATAAGCCCTGTCTTTGGCAGATCCCAGAGACATTTGCACTTTAGACTGAAATTTCTTGTGTATATGTACCTTAAGGTAGTGTTTACTTCTTTTTTACTTTTCCATGTGATATTTATTGCAGTGATTGATGGAAACAGCCATGGATTTTATTCCTGGAAAAGCACAGAATTAATATACTATCTCACATGCTTTTAAAATTTTGAGATCTGAACTTCTTGAGTGTGAGAAAACTTTTCACTCCTCAGAATAGTTTCCCAAAAATTGATGTGGTCATCGAATTCTCTTCAGGTTCAGCCAAATATTACCTAGTTTTTTGGAAAGTGGAGCTGAAGTGGCTGGATGATCACAGGATTTCTTCATCTTTGATTCTCTGTGGGTTTTAATGCTCCTGTGAGGATTGACTTTCATCTGGCAAATAATTTCTGGCAAACTTACATAATAGATTTTGCTTTTCCTACAGTGGATAAAAGCGTAAGAAGCAGTAACAGGTAGTATTACCTGAGGTTTAGAAGATAATGGTGTTTGGCATGCAAGCCTAACACCTCCCAGGCCCTAAAATAGTATCTGGGCAGAGCACTGAACTTTTAAAACCCAGTGAGTACACTTTTTTTTTTAAATGGCATTTCCCACCTGGTTTGAGGGGTGTGTTGGTAGTGTTGGCCCACTTAAGACTTCCTTGTCTTCTTCCTTTCCTCTTTTCTTTTTCCCTCTTTGCCTATAAATATAAAAACAAATAATTAGAACTAAAAATCTCTGGTTATATAATATTGAACATCAGTTACTTTAAAATGACTGATCTGTGAGGTCGACAATGTTTTTCTCAGTCTCACAGTCTGTTTCTCTAGCAAGTATCTCTTGCTCTACATATTTAGATGTACATGGATGCAATTGCCCTTGAGAATGTCTTTAGAAAATTCTAGTTTCAGAATTGACCTCTTTTTCCTCATATAGAAAACAATGTTTAAGTTGGCTTAAAAAGTTCCTGCCAAACTGAACTGATCTCATTCTTCAGGTGATCACTGATTCTGCTGGGGAGATTTAGCGTATCATATATGGTGGTCTGTGTAAAACCTTGTAGAAAACAATGTGTGATTGTGGCTTCAGCTTTTCTGGCCGCTCTGGCTGCAGAAGGGGGCTGGAAACCACAAAGCTACTTCAGTTCCAGATCAGATTATTGCTTCAAATTCCTTTGCCATTGCAGCTCAGCATTGATGACTTCACACCACAGAAGGTTTTCTTGGTCTCCTTTTGCATTCAGTCATGCCTGTAAATAATTTTTCTGTTGTAATTTTTCTAGAGACCTCAGTCATCTTAATGGCCAAGACTATCACTTAACAAATTTTCCTAGTTCCTTTGGATCTAGTTTTAATTCACAGGAGTAGCTAGAGAGTGATAAATTCCAGCTGCTATAAAATAAAAGACACCTTAAAGTCCATGATGAGATCAGAACCTTTGTTTTGGAATTCATAGTCTGTATGAGAAATTTCTAATGTTTTTTCTTTCCTAATAAGTATTGCATGTATCTAAAGACTAATTTTATCAGCCTTTGCTATGCATCCAGATTCCATATTTGTAGCTGGAATTTCTTGTAATGTCATTTAGTTAGAGAAATTACAAAACATTTTACATCACAATAAAACATCAATATTTATCCTAAGTAATTATTCAGATGTTTACAATATTAAATAGCTCTCCTACCACCAATCCCATGACAATTCAATGTTATTTTACAATAGTGCAGGAGCATTAGTTTTTGTTTCTTGCATGAATTTAGCATTTAAATGCAAAGCATTCTTAATCCCATGGTCATTTATTTTTCCTAATTCAATATAATTAAGCAAAAATATGTGATGATTATTCTGTTTAAACAATGACACACATTTTTTATTCCACTGGAAACAGGATTTTGTTTTTCCTTAGAGAAAAGTTTCTTACACATTGATGTAACTTTGTAATGCTCATCTATTTCTTCTTTGAAAAACATCTTTTAATCTAACATCAGGAAAAAACTCAAGGCAGCCTCTGAGATGTTGAAAAGCATGTCTGTATATTTACAAGAGCATATTTTGCAGAAACTTTTTTCTTTATCAAGAGAACAAAAGGAAAAATGAATCAGGAAAATAGATTCTCCCAAATTGTAAATGTTATGCATGGAAGACTTCGATGTATTTTCCTTTTTGTTGGTTAGTGATGCTATTTACAACAATAAGAACAAAAAGAATCAGAAAGGTTATTTGTGCTTCTTTATTGATGTACTCATAGCTGATTACATGAAATGGCAGAATAAAGGGAACAATTTCCCTCCCCTAAGGAGCTCTCATTTTTTTTTAACAAGATTAATGACAGATATGCTATCAGCTAAGTAATTAAAATTTCTTTCAGAAGGCTGTAGAAGTGAAACAAAACTATGAGCATCTAAGACAATTCCATATTTAATTTGGAAAAAAGTTACGGCAGCAAACAGCTTCCAATCAACCGGAGATAAAATACCTCGACAGAATTAAGTTGATGACATACTTTTTCTGAAAGTATGCATTTACTGATATTTTTTTTACTAAATGAGGCTAATTAAGCAGGAGAAAATGTATGCTTAATTTATGTGCAAGGCAATGCACAATATGTGTGTAATTTCTAACGAATGTAAAGTATGACTGGTTAAGTTTCCAAGACAGTAGCATACACATTTCAGTCATCCACACTATATTATATTTATTATATAACATAATCTGTTATTACATATAGTGTATAACATAGTATACATTAAAAAATATGTATATATGCTATATGTTATTATATATAACGCTATATTCTGCAAGAATTGTGTTGATAAAGTATGAAGTCTCTGCTTTTTAGAAACTCAACCTAATATGTCTTTGTAGTGGAGTTGCTGATTCCTTTCAAAAGGTTGTTATTTCCACTTAGGTTAGAGTGAAATAACAAAAGCATCTAACGGTAGAAAATGGTATTTTCATTTGCAGAAAGAGGTTTAGTTTTTGTGTGTATAAAAGTTGGGGAGGGGTAGGATTAGAACAGAAGAAGAATTTAGAAGCCTTTTTTTGATTGTCTATGAGCATCTACTTAGGAAGTCTGGAAATATTTGTGTTGAAGCTCCAATGGATGTAGTACCATTTAATATTTTCATATGAACACAAAATTTATTTTTCAGCACTTCTCTGCATTTTTCATTGTTCTATCATATAACACACAGTCTCTAAGTTTCCCATGCAACAGAAAAAATTAATGAGCAATTTAAAGTTGGATATTTTGGGCCATTCATTATTTTCCATAATCAGCTCCCGACTGGGAAATCACAGCAGAAAAAACTCTTATAGATTTCTGGCTCTACTGACAGTCCCTGTTATTCATTCATTCTGGAATTATTCCCATATATGACACTTCAATATCTCCAATACACTTGGGTCAGAATCTAGTAGTACACATAAATTAAAAAATTGTAGTTTTGCCTTACAAGTTTTCTGAACTCTCATCTTTCAACTTTTTTTTCCAAACATACAGATTCAGTGGGTTTATGCTGATGTGGATTGGAGGTTAGACCTTTCTTGGTATCAGCCCCCGTTTAAAATCCGATTTAGTTCTGCCCTTGTATGTCCACAGTCTGTCAGTGGTTTCTGGATTGTTCTTCTCTGAACTTTGTCATACAGAATAAGCTTTCTCACTATCTGAATTTCAGCTCCTCATCAATTTTATGAATGGCTAAAATGCATTTCTTTCACCTTTTCTTCTTTTATTTCTCTGTTGTTACTTATTCAACTTTGTGTCAGCTATGCTGCACCAAAGAAAACACTATATTTGTGTCCTATGCTAATCAACATATTTAGCATAGAAGTTTTTGCCTTGAAAATTCTGTACTGCTACGTGTAGATAAGATGGTGTCTGTGGATATTTAGCTTTCCGATTCTGTTTTCCATCCTTGCTTAGACTAATGGTGAAAGTATTTAGAAGTCAATGTTAGAAATAGCATCAAAATCCATTTGCATTGGCAGATCAAATAAGGAGTTCGTTAAGTGTGCAGCCTTTCTTCCTGTAATGAGATTGCTGCTGCAGCAAGGCTCGATGCTCTCTGTGGTCTGAGAAAAGCAAGATGACACTGTTTGAGATGAATTTAAATGTGAGATCAAAGCTAAGAAACAAAGAATACATGTAAGTGATTTTTATTTTCTTTAGATAAAAATAACACCAGGGTCATTTAAGACATTACAAGGAAAAGTAAGAGTTAGCAACATATGCTTCCATATTGTATTGAAAGGATACTGAGACTTACTGAACAGAGAGAAATGTTAACATCATTTAAGATCAGAAAGATGTTTCTCGTGTGGCATTAGAAGAAGTCTGAGAAGCTTTAATTTGAAAAAATGAACTTGAAAGAAACTCTTAAAGATATTTTCCCATGTTTTAAAGCTTATTTTTTTTACATAATTCATATCAGACTGTTTCTCATTTCAGTATACGGAAAAAGAAATTGTATACATATATATTACTTAATGTTAAGGAGCATTTAGAATCTAGCAGGAAATTTTGCTTGTTTAACAGGATTAGATGGGCCCTTTTTGATTTGATTCCAAAATTACTAAATAAATTTGCAATAGAAAATGTCTGTCAGTATCACAAAAGACATCGCATCACTGTAAAAGTCTTATTACTTTATTCATGTTAAATACAGTAAGCTCAATAGAAGAAAGATTTTGCCAACTTCAGAAAATCATTACCATAATTTTTTTCCTAATTGCAATTGATTTCAGGACTCGAAGACTTTGTGACAGTGTCACAGACAACATTGTTTTCCTGGAATTGTTTTTCCATTTCTGATTCCGGTATCTGCGTTAATGTGGATCCTGTTCTTAGGAAAAACTCCACTACGGCTGATGAATAATTTCAAGTGATTTATCTTGATTTCAATAGGTTATTTCAGGAATCCTTTATATTTACTGTCACACTTATCCCTTTAATCTGAATGTGTCTTGCTTTAGTGCTTTTTTTCCCACCTCTTGTGGGTTTTTTTGGTCCTGTTCTTGCCCCTTTCCATGTTTATATCTTTGTTTGATAAGGTAGAGTAACTTGGGTACCCATCTAAGGAAGCCAGCAGAGTTCATGATCTGTGATCATGTCATAATTTAACTATCTCTTTCATATATTAAGCCCTTTAGGTTTTGGCATAATTTTTATTTTTCAGTCCTTCAACTATTCTCCAACCTGTCCCCTGAACCTCCTCCAAGCTGCTATCAATGTTTGCTGAATTCCAGAGTCCAGAAGGTGATGGAATCTAGCTAGGAAGAATTCCCATGTCTAATGTGAATGTAACAGGACTTCTTTCCCCCTGCTTCACCTTTGTCTGCTAGATACATCTAGGGGTCTTCAGTGTAATTCTCAGGTTATCCAATATGTACAGGTACAGAGCACATAGTTACACTGTTTAAAATCTGCAAAGAGAGTCCAAGCTCTATTAACTTCACTGTGAAACTCCATTGATCAGAGGTGTTGGCAGGTAAAACAGAAAGCTGGGAAGGATTAATTTCTGAGTGTAGTCAGAGTGCAGTAAAAGTGTCAAGAAAATGTGAACACTGATTCTGCTTTTATTTTAAAAGCATTGTTGGAAGTTTAACTTTTTTTTTAAGGATCTTCCTTAGTAAGAAACACTTTTAATAGAATTAAACTGTTATTAAGGACAAATTTGTGGAATGAAGATGACAGTGTCCTAAACACCTCAAAGTTAAATTCTAGTCTTCACTTTTGAAATAATGAGCAAGAATATACTGCTAACATTTTTTTTAACTGGTAAGGTCTATTTCTAATTTTGCTGCTGAAAGAGCCCTAGTATGTTTTGCCTCCACTAATGAGTCTTTAACATCAACAATTGTGAAGGGAATATGAAAATCTGATTCTACCTTGAATTTTTTTCAGGGTGTGTCTGTGTATGTATGAAAATTATGTAACATACAAAGCTGCGACTGAGATGGGTGGTAGCGAGGGGGAAAAAGACTCTGGTTTAATAACAGAGAGCAACAAATAGGAAAATGCTATATTTTTTCTGTGTGAGAGTCTTGTCACGGCAAACATCAAAAAACCATTGTGTTTCATGTCCAAAGAAGATAACTTTTCTGAATTTCTGAATTGCTTTTTAAATAGTTAGGTTATGATAGAAGATATTTTAGATATCTATCAGAAGATCTATCAGAAGATATTTAACTGATAGAAGATTATTACCTTGGAAACCTTAAGAACCCATTTTGTTTCCTCCTGGTATTTTCCTTTGCTTTATTAATAAAAGAGGAAATCCACCTGTGTCAAACAGGCTGAGCAAAGTTACCTGTATAAGAACCACCGAGAACATGAGGGTGCTTGATCTACTCAAAGCTTCCTAAAGAAGCAGAACATCAAACCAGCTCAAAACTTTTAGTTTTGTAGGGGATTTGTTTTCCCTTCACCTCCTAATTTTCTGTAAAGCAAGAGGACTGAGGAGTTTTTAAAAATGTACAGTGTAATATTTGATCAAAAGTGGCACAAATGTCTTTTGGCTTCTTGTACAGGTTTGAAAGCAAACCAGTGACTCCAAGTCAGAAATACAATTTAATAGGGAAAGGGTAAAATAAATGCAATAGTACAAAAGCGAACCACTGACAAAGTCAGAATACAACCTGGCACCCTGTCAGTCAGGGTGCTGGTAGCAGTTCAGATGAAGTGGTCCTGTTAGAGCAGTGATCCTGTAGAAAAAGAGTCTGGTCTTCTTCTGAAAGTCCAGTGGTAGCTCTTGTCCTCTGGAAATCCAGTGGGAAAAGGCTGTCTGTGGTGTTTAGAATCCCAGTTTATATTCAAGATGGAATGCTTGGTTTCTCCCTCTGGGTGGAGCTTCTCACAATGGGATGACAAGGCATTGATGGGCCCATTAACAAAAGATTGTCCAGAGGCAGTTATCTATGAGCCATGGGCAGGGTCCTTGATTGTCCATTAAACAAAGATAGCTCCCAGAGGGAGGAGGCAAGGAAAACACTGCCCCACCTGGATTCAATATTTTATGAAGATGGTAAAAGAATAAATGCTTTTAGGCACGTCTTACACTGTAACCTAGGACACTTCTTGATCTCACAGTGACTCTTTCTGAATAATTTAGTGGTCTTCTATATAGTTTTTTTTCTTTCAGTGCTGAATACAGTCTAACACACTATTTTTTCTACTTTTAAGATAGCTCTAACTATTCCTTAGTACTTTGTTAGATGTGATAATGTGTGGGATCATGTTCTTGGTGTCAGCTTTATCAAAAATTCCTGAGGTCTGTTGGTATCAACAGAGAAAAGATTTGCTGTGTGAGGGATAATGGGCTGGAATTTCATTTGTCAGCTGTTAGATGCTGGAGTATCTTTTTTTGCATGAGTTTGGGATTAATATACACAATTCTTCTGTTTGTATATTCTTCTAATTTGAGGATCACAACACAAAATTTGTTTACCTGACACTGAAACTTTAAAACTAAATTTAGTTTGGGTTTTGTTTTTTGTTTGTTTTTAAATGTTGCTGGAAGTAATTGTCATTCCATTCTTGGAAACTAGATGTACGCAAAACACTGTGAGAGTAATAACAAATTACTGCTGTTTCCTAAATCTGCTGCATTTTACAGACTAAAACCCAAGAAAGTATCCTTATTCTATGGAAGTGAAAAAAAATTAGAAAAAAGGAAGAAAACACAGTGACTGTTGCAGAAAGAACGTTCAACCCTTTTGTGATGAGTAAAGATATATTTAATAGGAAAAAATAAAGAAAATGCCTAAAAAAGCCTCCGCTACAGCGTGAATGACAGAATTTGCCTTGAAAATAGATGCAGACATCAAATTAGTGCTAAAAAGATAAACTGATATGTTTAAGAATAAACTATTGAAGATCTTACCCATTGAAGACATTTATTTCTTCCGGTAATTTTTTTCTTGTAATATTTCCTGGAATGAATTTAGCCTTTGTTGGTAGTAGAGGGAATATTATAATTTCATTCTTTAGTGCAGTAACATTTACTACCTTTCTGAAATACAGTTCTTAAATCAGCATGCATGCAAACAATTGTGCTGTAATAAAAGCTCAACCACAGTGCCTTAAATAGTCTCAGATATCATATTATGAATTATAAATGTTTAGCTATTATGAATTATAAATGTTTAACCGTCTATATTTACTAAATAAATATAGCAACACTTTTTCATATGAACAAAACAATTCTACCTGTCTAAAGAATTATTGTTTTAATTCTTTTAAGTGAGTTTGGACTAGTTTATCTCAACTATTCTTGCAGTAATGTGCTTTATCTGCAAGCTAATCTCTTATGTACTTCTAGAGACGTGTGTTTAGATAACTGCAATGGGTCAGGCATGTTCCTTAATGATAACAGGTAAATGGTTTCAGCCAGCAATATTCAAGAGACATCCTTCTTAAGAGATAGTGTTAAACAGTTAGATATTGTTAAACAGTGTTGCCTAAAAGGTGAAAGCAACTCAACTGAGCCTTGTTAGTACCAGTGATTTAGATGAAGATGTGGAACGAAAAGAACCCAGAAGAAATGATCCAGGTTGGTCCTAAATGAATATAAAGTCATTGTATGTATTTGTAGAACCTTAATTTGCAAATAGATAATTGTGGTTTAAAAATAACCCTTTAAAAAAAAGAATAATTTGTGAAATAACAAATTGTGAATTGTGACTGTGAATTACTGATTGCTTTTGACCAAAACAATGGCAAGAATGTCAGTGAAATGGATATGCTATGTGATATAGGAAAAAGGGGGGATGCTTTATCCATGTTGTGATTTAGGAATGGTACTCCCCAATTTAGTGCTTCCACTGAGACTCTCCAAACCATTCTGCCTCTTCCTTACTCCTTCCCCTCCTCCTGTGGCAGGCTGGAAAGAACTGGAGACACAGAAGGTGAAAATCATGGTTTGAGATTAGAACAATTTACTGGAAACAGAAATGAGAGCAAATGGTTCACACGTGATTGCTTGGAACCAGCATTACCCCAGTGCTCCCTTCCAGTATCTGCAGGGGGTTTACGGGGAAGCTGCAGAGGAACTCTTCATCAGGAACTGCAGTTGTAGGACAAGGGTAATGGGTACAAACTGAAAGAGGGAAAATTTAGGTCAGATGTTAGGAAGAAATTCTTTACTGTGAAGGTGGTGAGGCACTGGAACAGGTTGCTCAGGGAGATTGTGGCTATCCCAACCCTGGCAGTGTTCAAGGCCAGGTTGGATGGGACTCTGAGCAACCTGATCCTAGTGGAAGGTGTCCCTGCCCATGGCAGAGGGGGTTGGGATTGGATGGCCTTTAAAGTCCATTGCAATCTATAAACATTCTATGATTCTGTGATTTTTCAGGAGAACTGTTGGGATTACTATAATTTAAAACAGAAGCTCAGTGAGAATAATGTTTGACCTAAAGGACTCAGTATTTACACACAGTGAACAGATAAAATGAACAGGTTTTTCTGAAATGTTTGAGCAGTCTATCCACAACATTTTATGAAATAAATTTGCTATTACACATGCCAAATTCCAGCTCTGATAGGCTGCTTTTCAGGAAAGGAAATAGTCAGGATTCTATCTCCAACTATGCCTATGAATTCAAGGCACACGATGAAAGCCACACAGCTCTTGCTATCGGTACATTTGTCAGTGCTATGTGTGATGTAGTGACTGCAGATGGTCTTGAATTCTGTGTAAAGTGATTCTATAATTTAAAAAGAATCTGTTCTGTAATACCAGTTCTATGCGATAATCACATAGGAAATCTTTAATTTTTTTTCATTCATTTTTGACCTTGTTATCTTACGCTGCAGGTAACCCAAGTAAACATATTCAAGGACATTTTGTAATTTCAGAGGCATGCAGTTTTTCTGAAGTAGGGTTTATATACATAAAATATAATTCTTACTTTTCTGGGCACACTGAATCTTCTTTTTTTTCCCCCAGCTGTTTAGTTTTATGAGGATTGCTAATATTTTGGGACCACTTAAAAAGGTGTGGTGTTTAATTTTCTATTAAGAAGTGTGTTTTCGTAGATAGTAAAGGTCCCCAGAGTGTCAATTATCCACTCATTATACACCAAAGTGAAATTTAAGCTGTTAATTTTCTTCCTTATAAACCAGAGTTGTCTTTCACAATTTTCAATTTTCTTCTACTTTCATATAGCAGTCCCATTATAACCATAGAAGTGTGACTAGATATTTTGCCCTAAGGTAAAAATACAGCTTTATTTCTTTTTTTTTTTTTCACTTTGAAAAATATTAGAGAGCTTGAAAATAAAACAGCCCTCATAGAAACAAACAAGGACCTGAAAAGTACTGTCAATTTTGACAATAGTGTTTCTAATATGGGGTCAGTTTGAGAAAATCCATTTCATGTTTTCTCAAATTGCCTGAGAGTCTTCAAATGACACATCTGACAAAAGCAGTACAGGAAGGTACTCAAGATTATTTTGATAAAGAAGTTTATGTAACGGAAGACTTTGCAAACCTAATAATCACCTCAGTCCATTAACAGAATAGAAAATGTTTTTAAAAATTTTGAAATGAAAGCTGATGGCGATTGTCCCTTTGCCATATCAAGTGTTTTTCACTTATTTCACAAGAATAACTTATATATCTTTTTTCACTGGGTATAATAGACTCATTCACATGTGCAAAATGAGCATTCAAACAAGAGAACTACACTCAGAAAACACTGTATCAAGTCTTCACCTCTACTGAGAATAACAGAGATAAAGCTTACTTTTGATCTTGTTGTATTGCTTAGGAATAACAGGCTGGACAGAAGCAGAACCTGCTGTAGTGAAGTTTGTTTCCCCTAATCTCCAAGTACAAATTGTACATGTAGTTGTAGTACTTTTCCACTTGTTATGGTGTTCAGACACTTCCAGTGGTTTCTAATCTGTATGAAAGGACAGAGAGCTGTAGCAGTGCTTGCAGCAAACCTCTTCAGTCTCTCTCAATTAACCTGTTTAACTTCCTTTCTCCCTTATTGTTCTTTTTCGTTCCTTTTCCTTTTTTTCTTCTGCCCAAAGGATTCAGGTCTTGAATAAGAAATGGAATATGCTGTATTTTAAATCATTGCCTGTTCTGTAGTTCTGACCTTCAAATGTAAGAGAAAGGCCCTGCGCCCAGCAGTCTGAGCAGCCTCTCAGGTCTGAGAGAAGCGCCAAACTTAAACACAAAATACAATGTGAGAACCGTTGCTTTGGATGTAATTGACTGTGCATTAGATCATCCCAAAGGAAAGATAGCTGTCTCCTGTGGAATGAAGACAATTTTAGCAAGAGGAAGAGACTAAAAGAAGGTGTATAAGTGTTATTTACTAGGGAAAAAGAACACAGATTATAACTTAATGGAGGAGAGTGAAAGTTACATCCTAACAGAAGCTCCTCTATTGATGCCTGAAGTGGCTCCCTGGACACAGAGACTGGACAAGAGTAAGGGAATAAGGGTGATATTTATTTGAAAGGCCTTCAGAGGCACACCCTGGGGAGCCCAGAGGCTACTTCCAAAAATGGACCCCAAGATGGACAACAAGTCACGAGTTCTTCACATTTTTATAGGTTTGGTCCATTTGCATATCAGCATAAATTCGCCAATTAAAACTTTACCTACTGATGTAAGTTCTCTAAGCTCAGCCCCCCTTCTCCAAGATGTTGGTTTACACATTTTGGGTCTGGGTGTCCTTGGAGAGCAAACCTAGAGACTTTGTCTGTCTTAGCATGAGAGAGCAGCAGCAGCAGGCTGTAAGACACTTCAGTGTTTTACACTAAGCCATACAGAATTTGAAAAGTATAAAAATATAAAAGATAAAACTCACGGCATCACTATGGAGTTCTTGGTACCCAATAAAACTATCAATTCTTCTTTCTAGATTCATTTTTGGAAGGTTAGTGATCTTCAAAGATATCCCCCATGTGTTACTGGATGTTTTTTAAGTTTTATGGGTTATTTGAATTTGGTATTTGTCTGCTTAACTATAGGTTAGCACAGCAATAAGTCAAATACTTTTCAGGAAATGCAAGAGTAAAATATCAGTTTTGTAAGTATTTACATGAGATTTCTGGAAGCATAATAGCAGATCTACATTTCTCACTCAATCAGTTAGATTTATTTGGTGCCTTACAGACTTTGGGGAATTTGCTTCTAATGATGAGTTCAGTTAAGCTGGGGAGCATTTGAAGGCTAGGAGGCATCATTCTGATATGATTTCTTTCTGCCAGTGTAGATCAAAATGATTAATGATTTATTGTATAAATGTCTAGCTGTGTGTTGAAGCTTGTTTGGCTGACTTTGGATGGTGACTGGTTCAACGCAATAAGTCGTGTTTGTGGATTTTCTGTATATGACAATTTTGAAGTTGACACCATACATGTTCATCACAGTGTCTACGAAAATTATAATGGTGTAGGCATATTTCAGCCTAATAGAAGTATAGTGCTTACTCAGTTTGTGGTGCAAATCAGTGATAAAGTACAGGCTTATGCTGAAAATGTTGGAAATGTGTCCCACAGGCTTAGCAAAGGTTTGGCGATGCAGCTATTTTAAATCTCTTTGTCACGTCGTTATACTTGGGGATTGTGTCAGTATATTATGTATTGATTGTTAAAAGTTAATTCTTAAAGTATTGTTGTGGGTTAAGTAGAAACCTGTGTATCTGGACTTAAGTGTGAACATTTTGTCTTGTACCCATGAGCACTCCTGGTAGGTCACAATGCCATCATTGTCTGGGAGGCTGGTACACATGCTGGTGGTGGCATTCTTGCCGCCTTGAGGGGTGAAAAGATGGATTGTGTTGCATAACTTTTCAGGAGAAATTGGATGTACCTTGGAGAAAATTTACTCTTTGGTTTATGAGAGAATGTCTTTAAGGAGGGTTTTGATGATACAACAATTTCATAAAGGGGTTGTCATAGCGACACACTGGTGGGTGTGCTAGTCTAGATAACATATTAATATCACTGTGGTGGGAAATGAAGAAGAATGAGTCCTTTTTTTTAAAATTTCTTTTTTTTTTTCCCTGTAGTTTATGGAGAAGTGATTTAACTCTGATTGTGAAGTTAAATAATTATGTAGGTCTTTCTTCTTTGAAGTAAGTTCATAATAGGAATTGTCAGAGAGTAGCATGTCAACCTTGTTAATGGTTCAGTTACTGTACCTTGTAGTCTATCTACAGGTTTAACCTCTGTGTTTTAGGTGTTAAAACCTGCATAGATTTCTTTTGGGTGAGAGACAAAATATGAGTGGTTGTGTATTTTGTTGAACACTTTATTGTTGATTTCCTAATGCAAAGGACCCTGATATGATTACTTTGTGTATTGTATGTCCACTATTTTTTTTGTGGAGGGGGTTGTCATGGTGGACACTTCTGCTTAACTGATGATGGAATGATTTAAAAAAAAATTAGTCAATGAAAAAAATTATCTAATTCATCGATGTTTTGTTTAGATGCCTCTTAGAGACACCGGCATTTGCAGAAGCAGAGTTCTTGTACAGTGGTAATTTAGTTAAGCTGATAACTGAAAACTTAAATGGTATCTCCATCCATTTGTTGAACTGTGGTAGTTTTGTTAGTGATGTTTCTCCTCATGCAGCCATCTTGGTGTTGAAATATTGTCATTGCCATTCATTTCTGGTGCTGAATGGTTGATACTGCACAATTTTGACACTGGCTAAATTGAAGTGTTTCCACGTCTTGGGATTGTTTGCTCTCTGTGAATTTGTTAGAATTTGTTTCTTCTTCCACTTGAAATCTTCTAGAATTAGTTAGGTAAAGGAGGTATTTCTGAGTCTTTTCTAGTTTTTACTGATATTTGCAGAGTGTCTGCAGGCCAGATTGGCACAAGGCTAAAGATGTAGTGCCCTGGGGACAACAGAGTTTATTCATCAGCTTATGAATACTGTGTCATGATTTAGCATTTTGTCTTTTTCCTTTGAAGAATTCCAACCCAAATGGCAAATCTAAATGCATTCCCAGTTTCACTGGCCTGGCTGTAATTGTTGGCAAGTTGTAGACAAGGAAAGGTTTTTTTGGTAATACTGTTTGTAAGATAAGGAATAAAATTGAAGATGATAAAGAAAAATGAAACCACTTAGTCTAGTACAGATATCTTTACCTACAAACAATATAAATAAGATAAAGACACCATAATCTCCTTGTTCTTATCTCTGAACAAGGCAAGTGAGAAGATTTGGAATATTAATATTAATTAACAATTATTCTGTACATTTAAGCCATTCATTGCAATTACAGTGGCAAAACTATTTTTAAGCTGACTGCTTAATTAACCAATTAAATAAAATGTCATATGACATCAGTATCAATTTCTAACCTGTGTTAGTTGAAGTGGACAGAAAATTGGTTGTAGTAGGTTGTTTATTTCCAGGATGAATCTTTAATTTTTTATGCTCTGCTTCCAAAAAGAAGGCCCATAAATATTGTAGCATACTTCCATATTACTTGGATTTCATAAAGGTCTTATAAAATTATACTCATGCACAGGTATTTTGGTGTTTTATCATATATTTTCAGTTCCAGATCATAAATTTATCTAGAAACGGAACTTATGAAGGGTATTGTTTTGCCTAGATAGTCAGTTGAAAACTATAATGGATCGTGCTATATTAATGTCAGTAGTTCTGGGTCATCCAGTAATTTTTCCTATGTTGAGACAACTTATAATATGCATTGTTTTAAAATTCCAATTTATAATAGATACGAAGATATAAAGCAGTAGTCCTGACACATATCAATGTGAATTTTAAGTAAGAGTCATCCTTCCTTTCAAGAAGTACTGAAATAGTCAGAAAGTCTTTGCTTTTATCCCCCTCTACATCTTATATTCAAAGCTTAAAATCCATGTTGAAAAAGTAATTGGTATTGAGCAGCTTGTAGGTTCTAAGGAATTGAGAGGTATGACATTATTTTGAGACATAGAGCAACCACAGTCTTTGAAAAATGCATCCTTTTAGTAATGTTATGAATGCTGTTGTTGGCAGATTTCGACAGCAGCAAGTTAAATAGCTGTGGCCTTTCTAATAGTGTCACTGTAGTCAAAAGGTTTTAAGGGAATGTGAGACAATTTGATCAATGAAAAGGTCAAAGAAGAGGTGCATTGGGGGAAAATTTTAGGCTTTTTTTTTTAGTATCACTTGAATGAAAATTAACACATAATTTTAGAGATTGACTTGAGTGGTAAGAGTGCTATGAAGTTAAATATGCTGTAATTGCTTCTTACTGGTATAATTTTGATTTATTATACCCATTAAGGAAATATTCTTGTTCTTCTATTCTTTAGATTCTTTTCGTACCACTGACACTGGAACCAGAGGTGTAGAGAGCTCAAAATTTGAGTGAAAGCATTGTTGGCAAATGCCCCATTTTGAAAGTGTCACTATGGATTCATAAATTCTGAGACTTGAAAGTGAAACCATGTTTCTTGTAGTGCTTCTTAAAATACAGGCTAGTGAATTGCCTGTCCTTTGCTAGAACTAATCGGTAATTTGGGATAAGATCACGTCTGAAATTATTAATTCAGGAAGATGTAGAAGAATCTCAGTGACAAGGTGTGCTAAATATTAAATTTTACTTAGGAAATGGAGGATTGAAATAGAGAATAATACATGCTTAAATAACTTGATGGAGAGTCTTTGTGTCGCTTGCTTTAAAAAGCTGAGGTTTTTTATAGTTTTTTATAGTTTCACAGGAAATAACATTGATGGTCAGATCTTGTAGCTTCAGTGTGAGTAGTAATTTTCAATAATTTCACCATTTAGGTATCATTCCCCATATTTGAATGCACTGTTGCAACTGAGCAAGTGAATATCTGCAGATAAGCTGAGGAGTGCAAAGTTGCAATGGTGGGCATCTTTGGAGGGTGGATAAATCAGGCCGGATTGAAATTTCAGAGCACCCCTTTGCTTGGCCAATGCTCATTAGTGATACAATTTGTGCTAATGGTTGACTCTTGCTCATTATCAATCATTATCACTAAGTATTCCAGCAGATGGTCCTTAACGATCGCATCCCACATGAGCTGTGCAGGTACAGCCCCACCAGCGGATGCTGGTGGACGTGGTTTGCACTGGCCTCAGCTGATGGGACTGAAAGTAGTTACAGGGAGAGAGTTTTCTGTTTCTACTGAATGAGGTTCACACGGTACTCAACAGAATTCCACAGAAATAGGATTTATTTTAAATTATATATTCAGAGAATGAATGGGTTTTGGGCTGGTTGGCTGAAAATACGGAATAATAAAAAAAAATTTTAATTTGTCTTTCCAAACATATTACAGTGCAGTGTCAAACTTTCCATGCCTATCTCCACGTAAGTGTAGTTCACATGAGCTCAGATTCTGGGAAGAAACATAACTATGTACTCAGAGGCATAAGAAGAGATGGTATTTATGATTTTGACATCTGGTCTTGCCTTCCACTATTCAAGGCTCTAAATGTAAGGGGTTGACATTAAACTGTTTCCTGCTTTTCTTTGTTGTATTCGCTGAATGCTTAAGTCTAGTTATCTAACACTTTTTATTTCAGAGAAACAGACTTTAGATTATTGGCATCTTCTTCACAGGCAGGAAAGGGTTTGCTTTTTTGTTGTTGTTGTTTTTTAACACAAAAATCGGGAACTGGACTAAAGTTAGGATTTTCAGCCATGAAATCAAATTTTCTCAAAGGCGGCCTTATTCTTTGAAAATCTATAATCTTAGAATAAAAATGTAACATCTTGATATTTTCCCATCTTCTTGTGTTCATAATCTAAAAATAAAAGGAAATTTAAAATTGTCAGTAGTCAAACGAGCATAACATTACTTTGTAGCATGAGAATACACTTATTTATGAGGAGGCAGTAGATTTACAATTATCAAGTTGTTTCTACACAAGGATATAAATGCATTTTATATAATAAATTGGCATGGGAAGTAACGTGGTATCAGTTCTCATCTGAGTTCAGAACACGCCAATTCCCTTTTAGGCTTGAACAAATATTACATGAATGAGGGCCCTTGTAAAATGTTATGGTTTGAAATAGATTTCATTAAGGGTTTCTAGTGATAATTTATTTTTTCCTTTATGCCTATGTCTCTCCTCAAACTAATAATGGATGGCTTATTTGCATATAAATAGATTTCACTATTTGCTGAGGCAGAGATCTAATACGTTTCCCTTTTTTTTTTTTCATGGACATTGTTAAATAAGGTAGAATATTGCAGTGATCAGCAGTCATGAATTGTAATAATTTTCTTGGTCAAAACTCCTTAGAGTGCTTCACTTTTGTGAAGACCTCAGAGTTTAGATATCACACTACCAAACCCATGATACATCTGTTGCTTCTATAAAGGTGTTTTTCATGCTGTCTCAGAAATACTTACTGACAGATGCCAAAAGTGGCGGCTCTTTGGGTACCTGTGCTTTATTCGTACCTTGATGTGTTTTCTTGCCATTTCTAATCTATTAGTATGTGGATATTTTTATAATGCAAACATCACACTACAAATTATTCTATTGCAGTTGTCTTTTTTTCTGGATTGTAGTGATCTCATGGTTTTAACCAGTTTTCTTTAAATTAGGTAGTTGCATTGAACAGCAAGCTTTCATGGTACCATTCTGATATACTTCAAAATAAATAAATTTTAGTTATACTCCTTTAAGGATGTGTTAAACCAGAGATAAGAATAAACTTGATCTTAAGTCTAAGATTGACTTTTATTTACTAAAAATAATGGTGAAGTAAGACTTGATTAAATCAGTTCATGAATTCTAAAAACCCCTTTCAAAATATACAAGGCTGCATTCCAGATTAAGATGCATCTTTAAGAAAAATGAGTGGAAGAAACTATTCTGCACCATAGTATAACTCCAGATCTATGAGTAAGAGTACACTCCAGGTTTATAATTCATATGCCACTACTTGTTCAGTAGCTGCTACTTCAAATATGCTTCCTCTAAATGAGGTTCTAGCTATAGAGTTCTTTAAAAGACTCTGAGAGAAAGATAAACTGAGTGACTCAAAAAAACTAGCCAATGCTTCTAGGACCCTAACTTCCTGAGCACGCAAACATTTTAATTTTCAGTGTCATCTACCTCTTACCAAGAAAAATGAGTTCTGCATGTGTGTGTATGTTCATGATGTAACCACGAAGGTGCTTTTAGTGGTTTTAACCTGTATGCCTGTGAGTTATTTTGCCAGCAGAGGTCACTCAGGGTAAAGTGAACAATTGCTTCATCTTTTAAGGAAGACAGGAGCTTCATTATGGACTGTGAGATGCATATTGAAAAGCACACGTCTTCAAAAGCACCCAGGCAACCTACGCTTGCTGCTCCTTTCCTTCAAATCTTTGTTGCTCCATATATTGAGAATTAAAGATCAAGCATATAAAAGACTTGTAATCTTACAGTGATGCATCTGGGAATATAGTCAGTAAAATGTTTGGCTGTACAAAGGTAGTGATTTTTTTCTAAGGTTTATAAACCAGCGTAATAAATATGCAAACTTTATTTCACATATTACATCATTAAGAGGTAGATTTCTATGTGTTTTCCTACTTTTTTGAACAAGGTCTGATCAATCACCATTAATTAACAGTTTTGTTAAAGGCCAGTAATGGTTACCTGGAATTTATCATATTACATAGCTTTTTTGTTCCCCTCTGCCTGATGACTTTGTAAATGCTGTTCTCGTAACAGATTTTCTTGTTATGTATATTTAATGATATCTAACACTTTTAGTTGCAAAATATATTTTAAAATAGATTTAATTCCTGTCACTTGTTTTACAGCAGTTTTTCGAGGTGGAGGATCTATTCCCTATGTAATATGAGTACAGTGAGTTGTGCAGTGAGACTGAGAATGTAATGTAGCCTGCTGTGACGAAAGGGTACATGGCAGGATCTTTTTTTATTTGATAATGATGAGCAAGCAGAAAATGTGTATCATGCTGTCAGAGCTCAGGGACTCAGACATTTTTGAACTGAGCAGAAGTAGTTGAAAGGTGATAAAAGTATAAACTGATGTTGCTGTTGCATTCACTTTTCTAAATAGAATTTCCTTTAAAGCCATCATCAAAATAAAAATAAAAGTGAAGAATCAGAGTTGTAATATATTGCAGTTGTCATGAATGTTTTAAATGTGGCATGTCTTTCCTGGATACCAAATAGAAAATGTGTTCAGTTCTCAGTCCACCAAAAAAAGCCCCATTATCATCTATCTTTAAAAAAATGTGTAGGGTTTTTAATAGAGCAGTATGACTGGTTAGATGATTGTTTAAGTCATTCTGAAGGGGTTTGTCAAACCATGTGACATCAGAACATTGTATCGTCTCTAGGTGAAATATAAGAAAAATTATTTCAGCGTTATTAATGCTTTTTTGTGTTCTCTTTTCTTTAAATCCAAATACTTGGAGGCTAAAATCTATGTGATTCCCTTGGGACATTGACAGGAGTCCACAGATTTTTAAGATCATGCACAATTGAGTTGAAAAATTAAGAAGGTAAGGAATAAAACTAATAAGCTTTTGTCTGCATGTGTCTTGTTTTTCTCTAACTTGTGTCTTTACCCAACGTAAACAACTTCTGAACGTTAAAAGAAGCATCTGGCATTAAGAGTTACTTTCTATTTCATTTAAGCTTTAAGGAAAAGCCGTAAGAGGTCTGTGAAAGAGCTTGCTACAGGTTAGAGAACTTGTTTTCCCTTTTTTTGTCCTATTGCCTTTTTTGCTTGGATGTCTTGGTTACAGCGTTAAAAATTTGTAAAGTTGCAACCAATTGTAAAGGATGAAATGTTAAGAACCAAACCAGTAGATCTTTGTACCTGGTGAATGTATCTGGTATACAAAGAAACAGAAGTCGTGTAATTTTCAAGTAGTTCAATGGGAAATACTGGATTTAATTCCTATTTGAGACTAGATAAATACAAATATATGCATGTATCAACAACAATTTGGGCACTCCAGAGAAGAGTTAAAAGAAAGGGGTTACAAGATTTGAAAGTTAAAAACTCTATGGGCTAGGATGGTACTCAGAAATATAATACTATGGTTACTGGTAAACCTGCATCTTTTGCATTTTTAAGTGGATGATAGCTAGAATTTTTCCATTTTTTACTATAGAAACTTCCAATGGAATGATACAACTTTTCCTTTCCTTTTACATATGACTCTTGTATCCTTTCTGCAGTGCTTTTGTTGTTGGTGACCTAATAAAAAGAATCAGAAACATGCAAATATTTTACATTAAACATGTAAAATAGTAACAGTTTTAGTCAGGCTAGGCCCATAAAATTATTTTGAGTGATGTATATGTTTAATTGTATCCAGCTACACTTCCACACACTGAAAGAAGTAACTCTATGTGATGCTTTTACACACTCCAGACCCTAAAGTTAAAACAATGAAGTATTTTATTTTCTTTAAATGTTTTTCACCAGGGATTCGGGAGCCTCTTAGGTTTATAAGTCTGGTTTTTATTTCTCTCCCATTTCACACACTGGGTACAGAGAGACTGTAATGGCACCTCTAACTGTTCCAGTGCTTAAGTAGTCAATGAGCTTAACTGTTTTACTGAAAGAGTTTTGGGTTTAGTGGATATTGCCTTTCAGCTTCTGGAATCTTTTTTCCACTGCTTGCAAAACCTTAGTATGAGGAAAAATGGTCTTGCTACTATGTTTCTAGAAAAGAGGAAACCTCTTGCCTACTGCTGTTTAGAAGCATATACCATAAAAATATACATTTATTTCTACCTTTCCCCAGTATTTTTGTCTGCATTCATCTAGAACTTAAGCATGCCTCCCCTGTGCATTTATAATTATGATATAATTGGGGTAACAGAGCCCATATATATCTATTAACTTTCACAACCTAAACAGAGAATTGTAAAAGATGAGCTTTGCAGCATGTTTAGAGGATTGACAAGTCAAGGCTCTAGTTAAGGACAGTTCTTCATCATCTTGTTCTTGTAGTATGCCTCATATCTTCCTAACCTAGGATATTAACTCATAAGCTACAGAAGGTAGCTTAGATGAGTGTATAAAGCTTTAATCTTGAAATGAGGGAGCTTACTGATGTAGTCACAAATGACAGAATTATCCTTTGTGAAACAGAACAGCTCATTTTATGCCTTCAGCTTCTCAACAGTATAAAATCTTAATAAAAATTAATCTTGGCATGACAATAATTCAAATAATTGTTCTAAAGTCCTTGTCCAAATGAGGAAAGAAAATATGCATTCATTTTCTGCATACCATACCTACCCATATTCATTTCCTATTGTAGATAAAAATTCCCCAGTATTCACCTTTTCCCTGAGCATCTCATAATCTCACAGGTGTGGGAGAGGAAGGGACTCTCTCTGCTGGTGTGTTGGACCCTACATTGAACCCTCTCAGAAGGGGGCACTTGAGCAGCAAGATGCATGTCAGTGTCACTGATAGGAAACAGAGGGAGAGAACGCTGGAATAGAAGGCAGTTTTGCTATACACATCTTTAAAGAAAGGATTTATAACACTGAGTGCAGCAAGAACTTACTAAATTGCACATTGGAAAAGATGTAGGGACTAAGGCAGCCTCTGAGATGAGAGGGTCTGCCCAAATTCCTGATGTCTACTTGACTGAAACAGTTCATATCATTATTGTCTAGTAATGTTTTTTGAACAAATTATCTACCTTGTTGAGGGATTAAGGTAGCCCCAACTGCATCAATTATTCTTGTGCTTAGTTTTCCTGGTAAGACAATGCATTGAAATACTTTTTTTTTTTTGGTAAAGACTTCGGAGTGGTTTGATACTCATTTTACTTAAAATATTCAGGAGTTTTTCCTGTAATACTTTTTTATACTCCTGAAAATATTACTATAGTTTTTTATCATAAACAAAAATCAGATCACAAAAGTTCAATAAGGTGTGGTACAGTCTCTTCTGTATATGTTCCTATGCAATATTTTACTTCTTGTTTTATTAAAATATAGATTAGTTAGTAATAAGTCTTTGTTATTTTGTGTCTTGTTTTTATTCAATAAATCTCTGACAGAAATATTAGCAGAATAAACCGGCTGCCTCTTAGATGGGAATATATTATCTCCATTACACATTCATTTACCATTTCTTGCTGCTGCATCAGAGCCTGGGGAAAGGAAGACCAGAATATATCAGAAACACAACTTTTCAAAACTCTTCTATGAAATTGCACTTTATTGTATACCCTCTAATACACTTTTTAATGCCTCCAATTTAATTCACAGCAGATTTTTGTATGAAATGTATTTGTATAACATGTTGTAAAAGTAGCTACCAGTAATGTAGTTGAACAAGTGTGTAATATTTGGATAACAAATTCTTTCCTCATTGCAAAGACAAATTCATGCTTCTCAGATAGTTTGTATTTTAAATCTCTTAGTTGTAAAAGTAATAATTCTCCAGACCTCTTCCAATGTAGTAGAATGCTCGGAGTGTGAAACAAGAAACACAGATTTTCATTTCAAATTACCCATTCCTCATGTTCTCTGCTTTTTTTTTTTTGCCCCGTAGCATTGGTTGACATTTCCTAGAGAGTCAGCTACCATATGGCTGGGAATGATATAATTACAAGGATCACCCACTTTTCTGATTTTTTCCATTACATACCAATCGGAATGCAGACATACTTTTCATAGGTATTTAATTTCTAATGAGAAGTTTTTATTCTTCATTGACCTGTGATTAAAGTGTGGCATTTTAATAAATAAATGGAAGATACTTCTGACATAATTCAGTTCAGAAGTTATGCTTGATAAGCTATGCAAGTTTTTGATCTGTGTCATGTGAGTCACAACGTAATTTAGAATATATTTTATGATAAAAACTGTGTAGTACAGGAAATCCTTAGTGTTTTTAAACAGGTATAATATAGGAATAGAAAAAGATTTTATCAAGCAGCATGTTAAATTCTGTCTTTTTAAATTACTCAGTCAATGTTTTAAAAATAATAAACTTAATGTATGAAGTAGACAATCAAATTTTTTTTATACTGTTAAAAATTATACACAGGCTTTGGAAAAGGTGGTTTGTTCTTGGGTTTGTTTGTTTGTTTTAGGTTTCTAAAGTAAGGCCACAGCAGTTTATAAGAGCAGAATACTGGTCGTATATCAAACCATGGGTGAATAATTTTCAAAACTTGTTCACTAGAAAATGTGTATTCATGTTCTATGAACCTAAGCAGATCTTGATCATAAGATGGTCTGTATTTTTCTTTCTATTTAGATTAACCATGAAACTGACACACAGTTCCTAAAAAATGGGATTCTGATCTTTTTCTAATAGACTTTGTTGTTTAATGGAACCCTACATGCAGTAATTTCCTGGACACTGTCTAGGAAAAACAGTCACTTAATTTTTATCACAGCAGTGCTTGGGAGCCCTCATCAAGGCTCTGTTGTGCAAGTTGCTACACAAACACACAAGGTAAAGATCGCTGAGAAGACAGGTGTTACATGCCTGGGCTTGGGTGTAGATCAGAGAGTAAAACGGAAAATAAATTCACAGTGAAATTCCAGACTGATACTGACAAATTGAAAATTATAAAAGGACGATTTCCTATCTAGTCATCCTTGTGTAGTCATTTCCTACTTTTATGGTTAAAATTAAATTTATCATTAACTACCAACTGTAAGAAAAAATACCAATTCCACATTAAAGTCAGAAACAGTCACTTGGTAATGTAGCATGAAGTGGTTTGCAATTATGCTAAGTGACACAGTATTTGAATTAAGAAAGGATGATACGACTCAAAATCTATCCAGGTGTAGTCATAAACATATTTAATATTTCTCAGAAGTTGAAGGCAGCAGAGTACATGCAATAAACTTAATCTGAAGAGAAAAAGGACCTGTGAAAAGGGCTATTGTTTAGCTACCACACAAGGAGAAGATATGATATATTTTTTAACCTTACTGACATACTCTTTGCAGTTCAGGCATACTGTAACTACTCCTGTGCTGGGGGGTTAAATAAGCAGATGATTTGTGATTCTAGCAGATATAGTTTCTTTTTAGTGTGGATTCCCATATGTATTTTTTTGTATATGTTCACCTGTTCTTGGTCTTGAAAGTCACGCTTACCTTGGTACCCTTCTCCTTTCCCAGCTTGCATGCTCTCTCTGCAGGGCATTGCATCATCCCATGTATCCACGGACTTCGTTTCTTGCTCTGTGTTTGCTCAAGTGGTTTTTGCGACAGACTGACAGTGGTGACAGTCAGTGTAACAGCTCCTTAATTGAGGACATTTAAGAGGGAAAACTTGTGTAACCTGCTGAGAGAAGCAGAATGTTTCAGTTTATTTAAGGAAAATAATTTAATTTGTTTATGTGATGCAGCAATAAGCATCAAAGGGATGAATTGCAGGGTTTCAATGTTTCAATGTTGAAACTGTTTCAGTGATGAATGGGGTGGTCCATTTAATGTCTTTGGTCATGCTGGATTCTGGGCAGGACAAGCATTTTGTGTCTTCCAGGGTTTTCCTAGTTTACAATAGATAAATGTTATTTTTCAGATACTCAAAGATTTTCTGCTGATGGAAAAGAACATAATCAGGAAAACACAAATTTTTGTTTATTTGGAAGAATGCTGGACAGAATGTAACGAGTGGCTTTTGAACTCAAATCAATCCTGTAGTGCTGCTGACTTCAGCAGAGCTATCTTTTATTCTGCCTGGATGCCTAATGTTTCTGTTTTAAACTTTTTTGAAGATAGCAAAAAACCTGATTTGCTTCCGATTTTATTTTTCAGTCTGAGTATTCCTCCCCTTGCCATGATAAAAAAAAAAAAGGTAACAGAATACACACAAATTTCAACAATTTTTAATCTCAATTTGTAAGCATTTTATCTTTCATTAGATAAAGATAAATTTTTATGGCAATTTAAATGAAGTAGTTCCTTCATCTGACTAAGTTACCCAATGATTTGCCTTAGCGTGTTCAGGTTAATTACCAGTCTAGTGAAGTTTATCAAGATGTTCTGATTGATTCTTCTGCATTGATTGGTCAGCATCATTGACTTGGAGGAAATGTGATGGTGTGTTGTAGTGTAAACCAAAAGTAGTCATCTCTCATTCTCTGTTCATCATTTGTTTCAGATATTATAGACAATTTTTGAAATGATAGCTGTAGTAATTGCAATGCAAAATTTAATATCCCTGGTGTACAATAGCAGAGCCAAACTGTTTGTGCTATTATTGTGGAATTGCTACCCATTGCTCAGTTTTAAGTGTGGGAGGCTGCTTATTCAAAACTCTGTGCTAGAATTTAATAGACTCTAAAAGCTTCATTGGTGGGTTGATTCTTTGTGAGAACTGTTGGAGGAAAAAGCACTGAAGGCTTAGAGACATCTTGTGGAAGCAAGTTCTGAGTTCTGGGGCTGAAGAGCACAAATGGAACTTATCATATATACAGAGAGAGTTCAGTATAAGTCTGTATTTTTATTACTTGTAAATATCATGGGTGTGACGTTGCTTATGATGGTGTAAAAGAACATAAAGAATGAAACAGATTTCAAGTTCCTCCTTGAAATTTGATCAATAATTTCCTAGTCTTTCCCCTTGTAATCTTAAAGTCAATAATCTGAAGCAGAGGAACATATTAAGTACTATTGGAAAAGGAGGATTTTCTTTTCTGTAAATTTAACGGTGGTCTTGTCACAAGAAGATGATACTATTTGATAAAGTAAGCAAATAAAGTAGCAGTATCTATTTTTAAAAGAAGGAATGAGGGGCAGTTCCTCTTGGAAATTTGGTATTTACTTTTGTTGACCTGAGGGAAGAACGTATTTAGCCTAATTATGCACCGCAGAAACCATTAATGCTCTTTCTCCAAATCAGAGGGCTCTTAAACTTTTACAGCAGCATTCATAACATTTAGGGAGCTAACCAGCAACAGTAATTCAATCACTTTGCATGTTTGTATTTTGAGAACAAAGAGTGCTTTCCTTTTATTTAAGTGGGAGAAAAAAAAAGTCAGTGTGAGTTTTCCCTCTTTAAGGGAAGTATAGTATTGAGTAAATTTACAGGAGGTTGGGAGTTTGCTCTAGTGAAAGTCCCATATTTAGAATTACCCCTTGATTTGATAGTGTACACAAGATTTTTGTCTTGCTGTAAGGAATGTATGTGTTTATAGAGTGTCCTTAATTTGTGTTTATGCATCACTTCTGAAAGAAAATGTATTTACAGGTGTTTAGATTTATCAAGCTGTGTTTAAAAAAAAGCAAACACAAATACCCCAAACAGAATAGCAAAACTCTATTGCATGCACTCTTTTCCCGTTTTTAACTATTTTGCACAACATTTGTAAATAATACACTTGAATTTGGTTGACAAGCCTGATCTTAATTATTCTAGTGATGCTTGCCATTGGGATAGCCTTTAGTACCAACTCATAAGAATACTTCTGAAGAGCAATGATTGTCTTTCCAAATGCATACAATTTGATTAAACAGTAAGGCAGAGTAAATCTGATTCTAGTGCATTATTGGTCATCTCATTGGAACCATAAACTATGTGGTTTATCTCAGTAGTGTGCTATAGTTCTACTTCAGGCTGAACCACAAGAGGACAGAAAACTTATCTGCTGGGTTTTTTTCTGCAGCACTTGGGTGAAAGGTTTCAGTTCAAGTTTGAATTCCTGCACAATGACATTACAAGGTTATTATCGGCAGCTGTCAGAAAGCATATTTTGAAAACTTTTGTTTCCACAGCAGATAAACTCCTCGAACTCGTGACATTTTAGATTTTGTACTGCTGAGAAATTAAGTTGCTTCAGTCGAGGGCTGTGGTTTTTTTTTCCTTTTTATGGAAATTATGTAATCATGCTACTATGGACCATCGATTACGGCTTCAAATTAGTTTCAATAAGGATTATAGCAACATAATTGATGATACTGCTCTGTATCCAGATTTTAAGAATGAGTAAGTGGGGTGGTTGCTTAGAGTCAGGAAAGGAGTACAACTGGCAGATCATACAAACTACCTGAGAGTCCATGTGTTGTGCAAGTGTAATGTGATTTACTGTTACAGGGATACACTGTGAGGGTTGTAATTAATGTACGGTGAGTGGTGCTGCTTTGTGCTATTTATGAAACTGAAGCTACAGTGAAGTTTTGCTAATATCTGCACTTTCATGTGCCCTGTAAGAATAGTTGTGCTGGGTAAGGCCAAAAGTTTGCAGCTTTTCCAGCAGTAGTTAAAAGCAGGTAATCTAAGGAAGCATGCAAAATTGGGACAAGTAAAGAGACTTGTACGAATCTCCCAATCTCTGTAATAATTTACATCTCAAAGAGATTCAACCTGTATTTCTGTGTATTTTCTATGAGTAAGGGGTTTCTCCTACATAAGGCTCCTTGCTTAGGAACTTGTGTGAACTTCTTGCAACTACAGCAATCTGGCAGAAGGGACTTCTGCTGCATGATGATGTTATATGAACAATTCCCTTCTTTAATAACTTTGAAATTCCTTAGCTCCAGTTGCTGCTCCTTAGGCCCTTTATTGGAAGAAGCAATAAGCTTCTGCTCCTTACCCAATCTCTGCATGCCTCTCATGATTTTATAGAGCTCTTCTCTAGCAGTGCCCCCAGTCAATTATTCTTTTTCGGTTTTTCCTTTCCGTCCTTCCTTATCCTTCTTTACTCAGAAGAGTCCTACAATGTTTAGTGATGGTTGTTACGTGCCTTTGGTCACCTTTGCTGCCTTTCTCCGAAATTCTTATATTTTCGTGTGTCAGTAGTGCTGAAAAATAATGAGAAATAAAACAGTCCAGAATTTCTCCTTCTGCAGAGTGTGGTCATAAATTTTATCTAGTGTTTTAGGCCATGTGGTATTACTGTTAGGGAGATGTGATTGGAAATTTTTCTGGATATCTGTCTCTGCAGCACTAACCAGTTTCAGCAGTAGCTTCAGACAACTGTGTGTAATTTTCAGGGTTGAGACTGTCATAGCAAGACTTTCATAGATCTGCTACTGCAAAAGCAGGGGAAGGATTGCTTTGCAAATTTGTGATCTTTCCATGCATTGGATTGGGACATGCAACTGTGGCTGTTGGTGATGTGATGAGGAAACCTTTATAAAACAAAATCCACTTGGTTTCTAATCCAGAAGACAACAATACAAAAGTGAAACAGTGTCATCACTGTTCTGGGGAAATGTTTACAGAGTACGCTTCTGGAGTTTTGTTTGGGTTTTTTTTTTTTTTTTTGGGATACTTAATTATTGCATTTTCCTGCTATCTTTTTGTGGAAAAAGCACTGCCTGCGACAAGTGCTAGAGGATTACACTGTTGAAATGATACTGTAATTTATAAATGGGACAAAATCAACCACAGTAGCATTATACTCAGATCATCATTTGTTGTTTTCTGTAATTAAATTGGTCTCATAACTATAACTGGTTCTGCATCATCTCCTAAGAAAACAGTAGAGTTATTAAAAAACAATAAAAGCCCTGTCACTTTTTCCAATAATTTAACACATTAAACTACTTATGTTTTAAACTGCCTTGGTAGGAAATCCCATCCTTCAGGT
The DNA here is from genome assembly GCA_013397815.1 of Aleadryas rufinucha. Lineage (NCBI taxonomy): Eukaryota > Metazoa > Chordata > Aves > Passeriformes > Aleadryas > Aleadryas rufinucha. Next base: position 316,225 of record VZTH01004619.1, read on the forward strand.
CTTTTTATTTATTTATTTTTTTTGTTTTTAAGTAACCTCCGGTGACTAGACAACATCCCTGGTCAAAATGAAAAGCATTCCTTTGGAAAATAGGTAGATGCCCCTGGATTTGTAGTGGAGTGGTTATACAATAAAATAATAAATATGCTGTCTTTATCATTCATTATTGAACATTATATTTTTTCTCTACTGTTGTAGTAAATCTTTGCATATACAGTTCTAAAAGGAAATAATCAATCTGCTGCACATAAAATTAGTAGATACTATAATATTATTTAGTATAATATAGTCTTTGACTTTCTGACATTTTGTGTTGTCAGAACTGCTGCAATGATCCACTGGTTTATTTTATCTGGTTTTGTGACTGCACAGTACCAAACATGAGCATTAATAAGAATCCTTGTATGAAAGTTTTGAGGACCCTCAAAAATTAATAAAGAGTGTCAATAATTCGGAACATTTTTTGGCAGTGTTAGAGGGTTATATCCAGTCCATCAGTGCTAACACTTACCTGTGCATACTAGTTTTCCTAATAATCTTGTAAAAGGTATGCTGTTAAAAGCTTTTGAAAGATCTATATAAAATGTGTCCACTGGTCCTCCTAAGTCCATGATTTGTTTGGCATCATCAAAATATTCTAGTGGTAAAACCAGCACACAATACAGTTAGAGAATTTACATTTCTTTGTCCCTGTTTTTTCTCTGTGAATTTTTAAATTGTTTTAACCTTGCTGACCCAGGATACCTAATACTGAAGTAGCAGCATTTACAGCCTTCAATGCTCAGGTTCCTTTTAGTGCCTTAAAAAACCCAAAACAAAACAGAAAAGCATGAAAGAAAGAGATCCATCTGTTTCTCTGGTAGAATGAGAAATTGGAAGCACAACCTTTTATTATTTTATAATAATTTTTGCACTTGCACACTAATTAGACATGTTGCCCTGTGACAGCATTTCCTATGTGTTAAAGTGGGGGCAGCAAAACAAGAAAATGAAAAAAGCTTGAAAGAAAGCATTTAGCTGTCAGTAAAACTATGCTTTAGTACTTTATTTGACTGAAGTTACAGCACAAATTTTCCACGTTTTGAATGTTCTTAAGGGGTATGAAAGCATGAATAGGTAAACAGGCATATGAAAGGACATTAGGGAATATAGTAGGAGTGGAAGGGAGATATCTGACTCTTGCTCAGGTCCATAGGAAAGTTCCTATGGATTTCAAAAGGAGTAATGTATTACCATTTCCATACATCCACCATTCCTTCCAAAGGCAGTCAAACCTAGTCCTTGACTATTCCATCCAACTTGACTTCCCCATTTGACTTCAGAGACTTTCTATAAAGTCAGCAGAGATGTAGAAGTATCTAAGAGGCCAGTCGATCCCATATGTGCATTTATTTCAGCTGGCATGAGACATCCTTTGCAGTGGCACAAGTGTCTCTACTGACTGCAGAACCAGATGACTGGTTTGGACCAGACATCCAATTTATAATTGCATAGGTAAGGTTAGATTAGATAATTACACTCCATGTTCCTCAGTAATTTCAGTGGAATATTATTTTTAATATAAAAATTATAAGCTACTCCTATCTCCATAGACTGTGGGACCTCCAATATTATTAAAATTAAATAATGCATATAAATTTATTGTACTTGTGTGTGTTGTGTATATATGTACACTGAATGTTGGGATTGACAAAAATGAATGCCCAAAGAGTAGGTTTATGATTTTGTATGGAATGTGTGGAGTGCCTGCATGTGAATAAAGCTCAGGCCACTTCAATAGAGATTGCCGTGTGTACGAATTTAAGATCTAAACCTTAGTTCTTCACATCTGTAATCACTGTCCTTTTTAAAATGTGGAAGTCAAACGACCAGTACATGTGTCCTTATGGAAGTAACTTGTGACCACAAGAGTCAGCAGTTTTGAAATTGCTATCGTTGATGGAAGTGCAAATGTATGGATTCATGGTAAGCTTGAGTGAGCAGGTTGGACATGAGAAATGTCATATCAGTTTAGAGGGTGCCCTCAGTGTGCTTTTTACCTATACACTGGCCTAGGTAGTCTAAAGATCAGGAATTTCCTTCAAAAGCTAAACCTCTTATTTTTAGGGTAATTGCCTTGCTTTTGTGTAGTTTAATCTAGTGGATTTGACCTGTATTGTTAGAATGCAGCCTATTCTGTTACAATTACAGCTGAAGTTTGCAAGGACTATAAGAAGTATTATGACAGTATGTTTTAGGTAAAGAGCTTCAATGGATTTAGAAAAGAAAAGGATCTGCTTAAAAATCCATTTTTACAAAATATGGCTCTATGAAATAATTTCCCTGTTAAAATGGAAACAGCATAAAAATGTACTTCTTGTTCACATTTTACCTTGGATATTTGACCCTTGGCAGATCCAAACATCTTCTGGGGTATGAACAGTGACCCTCTGTTCTTCCAAAAATGTTTGTTTTAATTGGCTTATAGATTCCCATCCTGATGCAAAATTAACTGCTTCAAGCCCAGGCTGCTTCCCACATGATGTAGTGGTTACATACCCTATATTGAAAATTGGAAATTTAAATGATCCCTGAAGGGACTAAAATATATACCAGTGCAAGTACAAGACTTAATTAAAATACGCCTTCAACCACTCATAAACACTATTAGATTAGATTTAGACAGATGGGACAAATTATTATTATCATTATGGGGAAAATACACTATCATGACAATGAACATTCTCCCTCATCTCATCTCCATTTGTAAACCTCATACCAATAGAAATCCCCAAGCTAAACTTTGCTGTAATAAATAACTTGTCAGTAAAATTTTATGGGATTGCAAAAGCACAACAAAAGATCTATTCTTAAAAAAAAAAAATCACAAAGATAGGATGAGTAAATTTTCCAAGTCTTGTCAAAATTTATCATTTCACTCACGTTGCAGTAATTGCTGCAAAGACATCTCCAAATTACAAGAAAACTTAGCAATGGCCTTTTTAAAAAAAGAATACAGGTGGAGGTGTTGCCTCCTTTCTTATCAAAGAAAAAAGGATTAAGACTCAGATTTGTCTGTCAGCCTATTGTGACTCTCTTCCGTATTTTCAGCACAAGGTAGATCTGGTTGTTGTTTTGCTTCAGTATGTTTTGGACTGTGATGCCATATGGGAATGGAAGGCTTTCATGATTCCACTTCATTTTAGACACAGACAAAGTGAAATTACAGAATCCTGAAAATTTGTTTACAGTTTTTGATAGAAAACAGGTATGAATACCTTTTAACTGTAGTAGTCCCATGAATATAATGAAATTTAAAAGGATGTGAGGAATCTCCCTTTTGCCACAGTAATTTTTGGTCAATAATGAAGGTCATTAGCAAGAAGAGCTGTCCTGCTACTACTTATTACCACAAGAGTTTAAGATCACAAATATTTACAACGCTATTGTGGAAGTGCAAATGTATTTTATATACATATATATCTACATAGCTGAAAAAATTAGTTTCAAGATGCTTTGTCTTTTCCTTGGAGCCATTCAGTACTTGACTGTGAATTTAGTATCATAACAAAGAAACCTGTATGTGGCTGGAGGCCAGAGGTAGTTGCTTGCTCTCCTTTAGTCATTAGTTGTAGTCAAGGTGCCTTTCAGGAAAAAGGATGACAGATTGGTAATGTCCCCACTATCAGATCCACTGTCGTGGGATGCACTTGTCAGGGGACAGCAGGAGACAGAGTGCAGTGGGATCCAGGTGGAGCTTTTCCAACATTGTAGCAAGATGAATGCACCTATTGTCACTGCTCCCCTGCTTTTCTGTAGCCATTAGTATGACAGTGCTGTAAATGATTACCTGACATAAGACCTGTTTTGAAATTTTTCTCTTTCTTGAAGTTGTCCTTTGAGCTTTTCAACAGTGTATAGTTGTCTACTGGCTCAATACATTGGTCTTTCTAGTTCAGGGTCTGTTATCTTTGTAGTGGCAGAAAATTTTATGTACTTGTAAGAGAAGAAGGTAATATTTAGGTTTGATAGCTGTGTTAATGGCTGTGCATGACAATGGTCTGTTACGTAATAGTGGTGCAGGTCAGGAAGATATTTGTCAGGGTGAGGAGAATTGCCAATATAATTTAACACATCAATTTACTGTAGCAACATACTTTGCATGCTAAAGCTCTTTATTTTACCTATATGTTTCCCTCTGGATGCACTATTCAAAATGAAAAAAGAAAAGAGTTCACTAGTTCTGCTTGAGATGATGCTACATATCATAGATCATCGCCATGCATTACACAAATTAAGTGCACTGGAATTGAGAGCAATCCATAACAGAATGGCCAGATTATGAAAAACTCATTGTGCTTCCATTCTAATAACTGCTGCAAAAATACTGAATCCTTTATAAACTATTGGAAAATATTTCTGAATTTAATTATGCTTTTAGGCTTTGCGTTATAGCAGCTCATCATCTCATCAATGGGAATACACGTTTGGGAATACACGAAGGGAAGTATTGTAAATTGTTCAGTAGTGTCCACAAAATGTTGCCATATTTGCAACAGAAACTGTCCTCTTCACTCAATAAAATATTCTCCTACTTTGGCAGGTGTTACTGCCAGTTACAAGCATTTATGAAAATGTATTTGGCATTTTATTTGAGAATTATTGTATTTACTACTTTTTTTTATTGTGATGGTGCTTGCTTTCCTAAGTCAAGCTGGAAAAGAAATACTTTCTTAGCTCACTAGCTCATTGGTAGCCATGTCTTTTTTTTGGGAAAAGTTGACCATTTAACCCATGCAGAGACTTGTTCACAAGCTTATACTCAGCAAATCTATTTCTAAATGTGTAAGGAATTTTCTGTATTCCGGTTCCTGGGACATGCTCCAGCAAATTTACAGATGAGATAGTGTGGATTTAGCTCTAAGAGTTTTGTGTCTAGTTTAAACCAGACTAACAAAAGAAAATCCTACATCAAAGTAGAAGGCAGCCTTTTTAGTGGGCGTGGACAGAAGAATCTGTGGACTCTCATCTTTTGAATCTGTATTTCTGATTTTACAAAAATGTTCATATGCTAAAGTTACTCAAGGTTTTTCAACTATTTTTGCTATGCCTTAAGGTATATGGAGAGAAAAATATCTTTAAGAAACAGAAAACTGCTAACACAAAAAACTGTATTAGCTGGTGTGAGAAACTGGATGATGTAATGTGTAGATGAAATTTTACCACAAAGCTAATAATGCTATTATAATTTCCTATGTTCAGAAATAACTAAAATCAAAGAAATGCCAGATTGCTTTTTGGTTTTTTGGGTTTCTGTTTGTTTTTACTCTCACAAGCATGATAGTTGATTAAATTTTCAGAGCTAGACAAAGTTTATAATTGTGTGCTTCATGAAATTCCTAATATTGTTAATGATACTTTCTTTTTATATTTTTCCAAGGAGCTGCATGAACTCTGGTCATGGATAGCTTTGATTTATGACAGCAGTCATATTTATAGTGCTTGTTAGTCATTCAGAATTGTTTGCTTGGGCAAATTGTTAATGTCAAACTAATATAATTTTATTGATGTAATTATTTCTTTCATTATAGCAGTGCCTGCAAGCATATCTATAGTTGGTTATATTAGCATTCTGTTCTAAACCCCATATTTCAAGGATTTATAAATTAGCATTAGAAACTTGCTCCAAGCTAAACCTTCATATATGAAGCAGAAGGAATATATACTGTTTGGAGAAGTTTCGGAAGACTTAATCTAGCTGCCTTTTTTTTTTCCCCCCTTTTTTCTTTTTTCCCCCTGTTATTTCTGAAAGGTGAGCAGAAAGCCTGGAAGAAAAGTGCCAACAAAAGTGTGCTTGGACGTATGGAGTTGAGAAAATGTTTTTCTGCTTTGAAAGGAGGGAATATTATCTTAATATAAATCCTTAAGTTATACATTTCATGGTGGTTGTTGAAAAAAGGTGATGGCAGGCTCAGGGTTGTGGAATTTAAGCTTCCTCCACGTACTGCCATCTGAAAAACTGAATCTGAAGGCATGAAGGTATATCGGCATTTCAAAAGTTCAGTGTCAGGGCAGACATTGTTAATGAAAAGTGTGGGAAGGAATGTGTGTGAATAGAGAACAGCACAAAAACTATAATGTGATGCCATATTTGAAAGAAATAATCCATAATCAGTTCTGTAAGAAAAGGAAAAGAGTAAATACCCAAATCTGTCAATTGTTGCAACTTCTTTCAGTTAAATCCTATAACAGAAGCACGTTACATACTTCAGGGGGTATTAATTCAGGAAACACAGTGAATGAATTCACATATTTCACATATATATATAATTTTGTGAGATCATGTGTGTAATTTTTGAAATCAGATTCATACCTCATAGTGTCTTTTGCATCAATAAGCCTTTATGAAAAATGTACCTTTCAGAATGAGGAAGTCAGTGTGTTGGGGATCATTTTGCAGAACAGAGAACTCTGCATAGTTTCCAGATGTAAAATGCTCTTTTCATGGGTGTGGCACCCATGACACACATCCTTTTCTGGTGTCTGCGTTATTTTGTTCCAAATACCTGTTGCTTAGTTACATTTTGAAAAATTGAAAGTGATTGACAGCAGCATTGTGAGGGCCTGTATTGGTCATTTCTCAGTCATTTCCAGAGTGAATGTGCTAAACTTCATTTAAAAACGGGTGACGAAAGTTCTGCAAGTCAGGTTTCACCTTGACTTTCTCTCCTCCTCTTCTATGGGTGAACAATCTTATTATTGCTTGCAGTCTGACATTGTATCCTTAACATCACCCAAAAAAGTGAGGTAACACAGAGATCTGCATGAACCGTGGTGGGAAACATGGTCCCACTGGACACAAAGTCCAGTGTCATTCCTGATTTTGCTTTCAGTATGATCCATGCCTTCCAATACCTCTTTGGAGGCTCATACATTTTACTGTGAGCAGCATTTCTGGGTTTTTGCTGGATTAGAGCACAGTTCCCTGACTGCCTTGTGTTGTTTCCTTGTCTATTTCAGCTGTGATAGTGTTTAAATGTTTTAAAAAGTGATGTTTTGGCTGCTCTGGGTAAGACTGGGAAACCTGGGTAACAGTTCTCCTCATTTTGACAGTGAGAGTGGCAAATGCTGTATTTCCTGAAAAGGATGATTTGTGTGGGTGACTCAGAGTAACTGTGTCCTGTGCTGTCTTCCTCTGCAAGACTGAATTGATATCTATTTGTATCCTAATGTTAGGATGAACCTGGTTTTTGCTAAGAGCTTTCTGGGGACACAAAGAGCTGTAGCTGGCTGGTTTAGTGTCTGCAAAGCACCAAGAACCTACCGGGCAGAAAAGTATCTTAAAGCTGTTTTCCACTTTCACACAGAGATCTACTTCTGCCCTCTTCTGTCAGAGCTGAGGGTGGACCAGAATCCCTGGTATCCCTTCTGGAGCTTGAGTCAATGGCTCTAATATGCGTAGTGGTTTGGTTAAATGGTTCTTTGTTTGCTCCATCAAAGGGCAATAGCAAGTCCTGAGAACAAAGACACACACCATGTTGAGAAAGTTTCTTTTCTCTTTTGTTATTGTCTATTGTGCCTGCTGTTTGGAATGTGTAAAATGATTCTGACAAGCTTGATATGTGCCAAAACCCAGCATGCCCACTGGTGGGAAGATTATCATCACCCAGATATAATAAAAAGCTTCTAGAGAAGTGCCTCTAATGATGGGCTGCTTTTCTGGCACTCACAGGGTTTTCTATTTGTTTTAGCAACACCCGCTAGCACAACTGTAGCTAAAGGCCTGTTAGCATTTTCATTGGAAATTCATTCCAGGACTTTATAACTCAGCTGGAAAATTTGCTTTGAACTCAAGAGCCACACAGAAGACTTTTATAGAGTCTCTATTTTATTTTCTTGTGGTTTTGCATTGAACAGAATTAAGCTACTTAGTCAATAATAAATAAATGGGTAAACCCCAAACATGTTAGCTACTAAGAATTTCCCTTAGGAAAACATGTAGTATGTGTTTGATATCATAATCTGAAAACTAAAACTGTGTGTAATTACTTGTTGAATCCGAGCTGAGTGCCACGGTGCTTAACCCAGTGGAATACTGTTCCTTAGGAGCACTAAAAATGTGCTATAAGGCACAAGTATGTGTCACTTGCCTGCTTTCCCTCCTCAAAAGCATAGTTATGAGTTTTGTAGTTATAATTCTGATTTTGGATGTTATAATCACTGTTGAGAAATAATAATCACATTTTATTTCAGACTCTGACTGACTCCTTTGTTCTCAGCAGTCAAACATGCTAGCTAAAATGACTTGACTTTATTTTTTTATTTTTAATATTCAATGGGAGGTAAACAGACAACTGCTTTTGAAAACCTTAATATCACAACCTTACTATTAAAATTTCAAAATAATATTCAGATACCTGTCATTACTAAAACCAATTTAAATAGATACCATTTTCTTGATACTGTGGTAGAAGAATATTATAAACGAATCCTAACTTTTCGCTATGTACCTTAGATCTGTTTGGGTGTGGAAAGTAAACTCAATAAATATGAAACTAATTGTGAAATTAATGAATCAGTGAAAAATTAATTTGTATTTAACATAAGGATAAAGTTAGCAAAAAAATTCCCAATGAAGTAATGTCTGTTAATAAATAGGACACTGGGACTTTGTCATACTGCATATCTGTGATTTTTTTATGGTTTTTGATTATTACAGTGTCAAATTAATATTTTAAATTTCTTTAAAATACAAACATTTTTATTGGTCTTTCCACCAAAGCTGCTTACTAATGTGTAGAATTTGGCTGACAGTATTATTCTTAAAAATCTGTGGCATACTTACAGTATTTATATGATGCCTGGAGTGTAAACAGCCATATCAAAAGCTGTCTAGAATGGGCTAAGACCAAACATATCTATTGTTGATGCTGATGACATTGATAAAGACAATTCCCATGCCACTGTCTAAAAGCTGTAATCTTTTTATATATGTAACCACAAACATGTCAGATTAGATCATTTTGGTATTACAGCGGAGATACTGAAAAGGCATCTTCCTTCAGAGATGTCACCAGGGGCAAGCTGCAGCCAGCTCAGTGTGGGACATCAGAGTGCCCTGGCTGCCAAGAGGGCAAACTGCATCCTGGGGTGCAAGAATCACAGCATCAGCAGCTGCTCAAAAGGTGGTTATCCTGCTGTATTCAGTGTTGGTGAGTGCTGTGTGCAATTTAAGAAGGATATGAAGGCTCTTGAATTTCTCTAGAGGAGGGCAAGTGAGCTGGAGAGCAGGCTGGAAGACTGTGCTGTGAGGAGCAGCTGAGCACTCTGGGTTTGTCTAGTTTGAAGAGAAGGAGCCTGAGGGGTGACCTCATTGCTTTCCACAGCCTCCTGAGGAGGGGACCTGGAGAGGGAGGTGCTGAACCCTTCTCACTGGTGCCCAGTGGCAGGACACGTGGGAATGACTCAAAGCTTCACCAGCATGGACATTAGGAAGCATTTCTTTATGGAGAGGGTGGTTGAACACTGCAACAGGCTTCCTAGAGAGGTGGTCAATGCTCCACAATTCTGACTGTGTTTAAGCAGCATTTGGTTAGTGCCCTCAATAATCTGCTTGCACTTTTGGTCACCCCTGAAGAGGTCAGGCAGTAGGACTAGATGATCACTGCAGGTCCCCCCCAACTGAAACTATTCTATTCTATTCTATTCTATTCTATTCTATTCTATTCTATTCTATTCTATTCTATTCTATTCTATTCTATTCTATTCTATTCTATTCTATTCTATTCTATTCTATTCTATTCTATTCCTCTGTGTTTGACTAAGCAACAATACAGTATGTGTTATGTTCATGCTCATAAACAGGTTTCTTTTGGCTTCAACCAGAGCTGCATCTGCAAGCGTGTGGTGTTCTCACCATGTCCAAGAGCAAGTTCAAACACCGTGTATGCTGATGTGGGATCCTCTTCTGGGACGGTAAGAGAATGCTCTTGAACGATGAGCTGGTGCATTTGCAGAGTGATGGATTACAAATAAAATCAATATTGGTCATTAAAACCCCCCAGCTACTTTTCAAGATGGTGTTGCTGATGCATTACCAAAGCTATTCAGTTGATGGAAAAGACAGTTACATAAAGAGGATTTCAGTAAATACTTTTCCATACACACTTACTGCATTAAGTGAGATTTATTTTGTGTGCGCTACTGAAATTTGCAATAACATAAATAGCTCAAAAATCTAATATTTAAGTTATGCCTCTCTACAGCTTCTTGAAATGTTATCCATTAAAACCTTTTACCTGATGGAAAAAATATTGCCATTATGTTGCCATTGTGTAATCACAGCAAAAAATATTTTTAAAATAAAGATCACGCAGAGAAACAAAATAATTTACAAACAATTTAAGAGAATTTGTGTTTTGAAAAGATTTAAAAATTTTAATGTCAAAGCAGACATCTCTCAATTTAGAAGGAGAACCAGATTAATTAAACATTGTTGTCATGTCAAGGAGAGATTTTTCTCCAAATTTTTTGGCAGTGTTGTTCAGCCTGCACTGAAAGGGTCACAAATTGATGGGTCCCACAGTGCCAGAAGCTTTCTTGGCTGGTACATCTTTTAAAATTTATTGGTATGTACAGTGCATTCCTGTTTTTATCCAGTAGATCTTGGAAAATGGCTGCCACTTCTGACGTGTTTTTTTCCTTCTTTTGGGGGTCTCGTACTTTCTTATATTAGGAAGTAATGACTACTGTTTTTTGTAAGAAAGTAGTTATATGGACATGCTATGGGGGTTAAAAATTCCCATGTGGATCTGGAGCTTCCTCCTTTTGAACTCTTTTCTTTCCCACACACGGATCTTTAAGGAGAGTTGTAATTTTCATGCTTTCTGAGGAATGAGGACATTTAATGTATTTCAGTAGCACAGCCATCAAGGCACGTTCCTGGAAGGCATATTCTTTATCTTTAATTAAAGTGTGGAGAGATTGTTTTCAGGAGAAACCAATATAATGATGCTCGTTGACCTCTTCTACAACCCAGGCCACGGAGCTTTGCAATAATTCTCACAACGTGGTCTTAACTTCTGGCCGAGGAAAATGAGCCTCCCAATCTGAAGTCTGTGACAATGAACAGTTCAAGTACGTCTTTAGATAAACTGTTCTCATTGTTCATTATCATCACTGTTAATTCATTTTCAGTTTAATTTGTTTAGCTTATTTCTGGCCTTTAGACCTTTTCGTGTCTTCACCTACTTGAATCAGAAATCTCATCCCTACTAAATAAAGTACTTCCACATGCTGATCAAATCACCTCTAAGCCTCTTCTTTGACGATTGAAATGGAAATTGCTGTTTGCCATTGAGAGATATATACCCTATGGATTTTAAATTTTTTTTAGAGTATGGTTTGATAAAACTAAACTGAGATTCATTCAATAACTAAAGTATTTTGGCTGGCATGTGAGAAATGTAAATATCTTAGTGTTTTACTTATTTAAAATATAATTTGTTTTCCTGACTGTTGATTGTATTTTCTCTGGAAGTTCATGTGTGTGAGGAAGAAAAGAAATATCATATGGTATCTGTTATAATATTTCTTTTAAAAGGTACTGGCATCTCTCTCTTGAAACTTAGGACTTAGTAATTTCATAAATGCTGCACAATGCCTTAAGAGAGAAGGTGAAGAAAGGCGTGAAGCTGAGTTCCATGGCAATAAGTAAAGATGGCCAGAAAACTGGCTATAGGATAGCAGCTTGGGGTTGTAATCACTTTTCAGATTACAAATTAAGCAAAGCAAACACCACAAAAAGAGCCTCCCCTTGAATGGTTTACTGGAATAATTTGCTTTAATACATTTGTTTTCTTATTCTTTCATCTGCTTTCACTCCAATCTGTTTTAATGTGGAAACTGAGACCTACAAAAGCTGTTCAATTATGGTACATTTACATATACAAAAATATTCTTGCCAGTCCTTCTGGATGGGACACAAACACTCAGAGGTAATTGGCAGTAAGCAGAAGATGACGTTGCCCTTCTTCTGATAGGGGCTGCTAGGAACTTTAGTCATCAAAATTAATATATTTCTGACTCATCCTTTGACACTAGCTGCTTTTCTGAGCCCTCAAAGTCAGTTAAAAGACAGATCCAGCACTCATTTATATTGGCTGGTTTTTTGTTTTTTGGTTTTTTTTTTTTTTTGAGTTAGTAATGTTTCTTTCTTCAGGGATAGGGATTTTGATTGTAATTTTAAACATTGAAGAAATCCACCTCTTACTGATTTGTAAAATTTGATATATCCTAGGATGAAAGCCCTGGTCAGGCAGTGGCTGCAGTAGTTTCCAATACTGAGCCTGGAAATTCTATTTGTGTCCCAGGAAAAAGGGATATCTTTCTTCACGAGTTCAGTAAATAAAAATTTCTTTTGAAATCACTCTCTGAAGCAGGAACCCTTAAGAGCTCAGAGGTCAAATATGGCTAAATATAATTTGCTTCATTTTACCAAAACAACTAGTTCTGTTCTTGCGATGGCCCATTCATTTTATTGAAGAAAAAAGGCAAAGGAATTTCTCTTGCATCCGGAGAAAACAATGGGATATTTTTTCAGATACGTCTTGATACTTAAAATAATTCAAATTTTAAAAATACACACACCTGTATAGCTATTACATCTTTTGTCTGTTTTTATGCTCACAGATGTCCTACTGAAATAGCTGTGCATGTGCAGGTTTGGTTTAAATTTATGTATCAGGACTCTGTTCCTACTGTTTTGTATTTAATGGAGGAGGTAATATTCTGTACATGTTTATGTGTAATGCTTTTATTTATCATATAAGTAAAAAAGCCTCTGCTATTCCCTGTCGTGACCTCTTTGATCTGTCTTCAAAGCACAATTCATGCAAATAACATCTAGCAAAATTTCATTTACAAAGACAAAAGCTATTTCTTAATACACATGTTTTAATGTAATGCATTTATGTATCAACCATATATGCTAGAAGCTACTGAACCAAAGAAGTATGATTTCAGCCTCAAAAGTCTCAGCTTCAAACATTAATATGTTAAGAAATGCAAATAGGTGATGCATGAAAAGGTGAAAATAGAAGGTGAGAAGCAGCCTACTCATAATTCTGGTTGAATAACTTAGTAGGCCGTATCATATCTAGGTATTTTAAAGAGGAAATAGCAGATTATTTTCCTGTAAGACCTTATCCTTCTCCACTAATATTGAGGCAGTTGCTGTTGCTTTGAGGAAAACTCACCTAAGAAAAGGTGTCTGTTGCAATGTTTCTGCTGTATTAAACATCAGAGTAAACTGAATCCAGAGAAACTTGCCACTCCTACTGAGAGTTAATTAATGTTTATTCTTTCAAACCTGCAAAGTAAGGTTTGTGAGATTTTCAGTACTGATAGCAACAGTAAGCATGTTTGTTGATGCACAAGATGAAGACTGCAATTTGCCTTGATTTTGATTCTGTGTAGGTCTAGCACTATTAAAATGTAAGAGCAACTTATTTTTGTCAATAGAAGAAACAGAATCATAAAATAGTTTAAGTTGGAGAAGACTTCGAAGATTGTTCACATGTTCAAATCTTCTTCATCTCTATATTAGTCTGCTTTTCTCACTGCTAGTTTTTTTTTTAGTGAAGGCTGCTGTTCATATTCTATTCAGTTAATCTTTTAAAGCAGAAGTGTTATATTAAAAGGTCTGTAATAATAAATTCTCTCTCACTAACTTTCTGGTATCTTCACTCACTTTAAATTGCTTGTTTGCTTTAAGTCTCATAATTCATTACTTGCAAAAGAAAATAAATTCAATCAAATTCTTCACTTAGGTGAAAATTATTATTTAATTACATCAGCTTGTACTTATCACTTTGCAGCAGTTGTTTCAGTGCCTTTTCGTCACAAACATACTCAGTCTCCAATGAGCTCTCTAGTTCAGCTTATACCTTGGCCACTGTAGTCATCATCAGAATCTTCTGCCAGTTTAGATGCCAGAAATCTCTCTTGCCACTGTACAACCCTGCCACACTCTACTGCAATTGCTCTACTGCAACTGGCTGCAAATTTTGCACTGAGTTTGAAGGCTTCGGGACTGAGGCATGTCAGACTTGCTTTCTCTGAACTTTTCTTGACCTCCTTGTACTTTGCTGTACTTCATTTAATTATGGCAGCAATTTCTCTAATTGACCATGTGTCTGTGGCATATTTGTCTACTTAAATTTTTTTTTTTTTACAATATGGCAATAGTTTCTTATAGATATCTGGAAAAAGAAAATATTTTATGTGAAACAAGATATTTCTTATCTAACATAATGATGTAGTGTAGAGAAGTACAGTCCTGGAATAGTAGCAGATGTCTGGGGAGGGATAAACACTAGAAGTGTACAGAGTGCGTTGCAGTGGAGTACTGCTGTGGGATGATGAGAGGTGGGGCACAGGAAGGCACTGCAGACCCCTCAGAAACGGGTTACTTATTGTCAGCTGAAAAAATGAAGACCTGGAACTGGACAAAACTGAGTTTAGGGGTAACAAAGGGATCAAATAAAATGTACGTCACCTATATAAAATCCATCACCTATGTAAGTTCGTGGTCCTGTATTGCTGCAGGCCAATGAAGAGAAAGCAAGGTGTAAAAACAGATGTACCAAATTTATAAAAATCACCTCAAGTGAGTTTTAGACAGAAGAAGACACTGACAAATTATGATAAGTAGCTGTAGCATCTTCCACTGCCAGCACCAGAATGATGCCACTTGCCTTTAGGTCCATAGGAAGTGTGGGCTTAATATCCAGAAAAGAAACTAAGAATTCTGTTTGTAAAAATTTTAACTGTATTCTTGTTGAAACTTTCTTGAATCAAAGAATTTTTCTCTTTTCCTGGCAATAATTACATATAGACTCATGATGAATCTTGGGTTAGGCTCAAAATTTCCATAATAATGACAAATTAGGTTATTATACTAATGTTCAATTCTTGGCTTTTTTCCTCTCCCTATAAACAAGATTTTGAGCATAATGCTCTGCAGTCAGCATCTATTTATGTCTCAGACCTTGACTGATTCCAGAAACCTACATCTTCTAAGTATGGAAATACAAAACTGTGTATCTGGCTTACCAAAGATATTTGATCAGAGTGAATAAATGACTTATACTTAGATGAGAATTTAAGGAGGAAAAGTTTATCAGCTCTACTTACCTGTTTATTCTTCTTGGGCTTTAGTCTCTAACCTACTGATGTTGTTTTTGAATTCACCAGTTAAGTCATGGGTTTAAGTTTCCCTAAAGGAAACTGAAGATTTTAAAGTCCAGTCTATTTACATACTTAAATATGAGTTTTACAAGCATCTGTTCTGAGTTTTCAGTTGTTTTTTGGTTTGGTTTTTTTTTTTTTAAATTTGTTTTCTCACCAGCAGACAGTGTTCTCCCTGAAGATGAGTAGTCCTGTTCTGACATTTAGATATGGCATGATGACTTGACAAGCAACATTTTAACTTAGCTTTGTTTGTCCTGAAGCAATATTGTGAAGCTGTTGGATCAGCTTGTATCTGTAGTTAAAAATTGTTCATGGAGCTTCAGCAGGTGTCTGATCATATCTCACTTTGGAGAGAATGTACTCCCTAAAGATGAAAAGTATTTTTATCCCAATAAGTAGATTACAGCTATGGCCAATACAGTTACTTTATGAAAGGATTATCACTGAGTTTGCGCAACTGAAGCACACTTCTCAAAGTATTCCTTTCACGGGGAAATGCTCCAGGCTGTCATTCAGACTGCCTTGATCTATGCCAATACGAAAGACTGCAGCAAAAGTTTTCAAAAATGAAATCCAAAGTAAGCTGAGATGATGTTTTATACTAGATAAGTGGTCTGAATTTCTCCATCTGTTTTTACTTGAAAGTTCATATTAACTAGGACAAGAGATTCTCGACTGTTAAAGTTACAGTTCAAGTAATATGCGGACTTTCCATCTGCAGACACTTATTTAATCAATTTGGTGAAGTAATTTACTTATTTTTAGCTTTGCTTCTTGTTTATAGTTGGTGAGGGCTTCTGCGACTTCTGTTAACTGTGCCATCTTCTATTATGGAATTAACAGGAATTGAAATAAATCACTGTACAAGTCACCTGGGACAATGCACAATAATTTTCTCTTAATGCCTATGTTTGTGTTAAAAGTCTTTAATGAAAACAGTCTGCTCTAGAGAAACCAAATACTCTCCTGGTATGTAGGGTATGGATTACAGAGAGTTTGAAGTGAGTGAAGAGCCTCTGCCAAAGATCCAGAGAGGTTAAGAAACCCAAGAGAAGTCTCTGTTGAGCAAAACTAGACACTTTTTGTAGCACCAAGGTGTCAATTTACTCAATATTTGTGGCCCTGTAGAGATAGGGATGATGCAGAGCTGTATCACTCAGGACCTCTGTGAAGGGTTTGCTCAGGTTCAGCTAGTGTCTTTAGAGGGTGGAATAAATACAGCAGGACTGACTCAAGTGCTTGGATTTATGGGCCCTTGCCCTTGTGCAGCTGTGCACAGAGAGAAAATGTATTGCATCAACCCCATGTCCTCAAGTGAGCAGAATTTAAACACTTACATACAAAGCTACCAGGTTTATAGCAGATAGCGTGTCCTTGTTTCTTAGAGCACTTTGCTGACTAAAGTGTAACACAATGTTGCAGACTATTTGCCTCAGTTATCTTTTTCCTCATAAGAGACAGTCACTTTTTTTTTGAAATAGCAAGCCAAGCCTGCTACAAGGGAGAATAATAATTTGTTGTTTTTGTCATTGTTGAATTCATGCTAATGCCTGCTATGGCAGCTGTGTGGTACAGACTTGGTTCTTAATCAGAGGTCCTTTCTACATTCATGCTTATAAAATCAGTTGTTGGCATGGCAGGGATAGAAAACTTGTCTTTCCTCAGGCTGGCCCATCTGAACATAAAGATCTTTACCGAAGTTTAACCTTTAAATAACACCTTTTCATCTAAATCCAGTAATAGATTCTAGAGGATTTTGTAAAAGAGGGGTTAACATGCTGCCCACATTTTCTGTAATGGCTGCATAATTGCAGTCTTTGCCGATGAAGTGAAAGATCTGGTCAGATTCTCTCTGAGTAATCTCCAGATTAGCGGTGACTTCAAGTGTCCCTATGTATTCTGCTAAAGATGTGAAAAAAAAGTTCAAGAGCTGTGCCAGAAAAGAGTCTACGAAAAAGGGAATATAATTCTGTGATCAGAGCACTTAGCTAGGAAAGAGAAGTCCTGTAATTAATTTCCTGGGCTCAGGATTGTAGATGAGTTTTGTCCTATGACTCTTTAATGTAAAGAACACCTGCTAAGCTGTGCTGTCAGCAGTACCTGACGCAGCTCATCTTGAATTAGCTTTGATGTTACATTGATACAGAGTTGTGTTTTGCAAATGCAACGTAGCCACAACTTATTAAAGCACTGTCTATACTCACCAGCGAAATGGTAAAGAGTTTCTGGAGCTAGTAGCAATTTTCCTTCATAGGATACTAATAATGATTTAACCACTGTGAGAAGATAAACTGAGTTCAGGCGGAGTGTCATGCTAATATTGCTGCATCAATTTCTACAGCACTGCTGTATTTTGTGTAGACAAAGGGTTTTGTTGGGCTCTCAGTGCTGTACCCCTTGGGGTGCACCCTCATAAGGAGTTAGACCTGGGGGCTTCCAACAACACTAACTCTTCATGAACTCCAGCTTAAGTTGAGTGTCAGTTTAATGTGCATGGGGGTCAAATGAGAATAATTCAAACAGCCTGTTCCTGATTTTTCTCAATTAGATTGTTTCATTAACCATTTTCAGGTATTTTGGTTGGTTTGCTGTACTGCTGAACTCTTCTTTTTCACAAATGTGTTTTTCCTATACTAAAATGCCAAAGGAGGACACAGTGTTTTCATACATATGTAAAACCTAGTCTCCTTAATTTGTCACTAGAAAATAACTGTATGTTCTAGAGTTTGAAAGAAGTTAATGGATAAGAAAACAGATTTTTTTCCCCTACAATAATTCAAAAACTTATTGTACTAATTTGTAAATAAAAAAATGAGTCTTAAAGTGGAAGACAAATGGTTTTCTCTCAGTATGAGTTCCTGCTGTTTTCTACTGGAAGGTAAAACCAAGTCACTTTCATAATTCATTATTTTTAATTTTTGAGGGTGGAAGAAATGGATGTATTTCATTGCGTAGACCTGACTCAAGTGAGGAAAAAATCAACGAGGGAAGGATTGGTGTATCATCTGGTGAACTTAATATTATTTCTTTTAAAGAAAGGGAGTCTGCAACTTCTCAGTACCATGACAGCTTTCACATTTTGATGAAAATGAACCATGAAACAAAGGATAAATAAGAGCTGTATTCAATATTCGTAACTTGTTCCTTGACAAATATTTTTTCCACCCCTATTAAAGTGTAGAGGAGAAAGTAGAAGAGAAAACGCAATTGCTTTCAGATTGAAAGACTTCAGAGATTTTTACCTCTTTGATACAACATAGCATTATGTACAAAGCACTCAGGAAAATATGCTTTGCTTTTGTGCCTCATTTTAGGATGCCTTGTTGAAGGATATTTAATCTTTTCAAAGCTGACTTTCATTTGTTTGCAATATTAATCTGATGACTTTTCCCATGATCGGTTACATCCCAGAATACAAAAGGTCATGTAGTCAAAGGGATAATGAAGTGGAAAAAGATAAGAATGCTTTAAACTGTTTCCTTAGAAGGAAGATGTAAGGCACTTGGGTAAAACTCATGTCTGAAAGGAGGAAAACAATGTGATAGCATTGATGTAGTATTTTCCCTTTATATTTGCCGTTTGTATGGGTGAATATAAAATAATAAAATTCAGATAGAGCATGGATATCTCTGTCAGTTTGTAGAAAAATGGCACCATATGGAGTGATTTAAAATACAGTGGGCTTGCAGCTAGCTCTAGTTCCACCTCATGGAAGCAAAAGTGTTTTCAAAATATCCATGAGATGTAGATGCTCTTTCACTTTAGTCTGTGTTGGTGCCCTTAATAATTTTTTAGTTCTGGGTTGGTTTTTTTTGAATTGCAAAAGATATTTGCATGAAAGTATTTCATAGCTTCTGCAGCTCAGTCTGTTCTGAAGATCTTTGGCTGTGTGGTACCATTTTATCATTCTAAAATGATACTATTTGAATTTTCATAGCAATAATTTGTAACATTGAAAGAAAGGGTATTGGATTAATTTGAGGGTTACTCAGGACAGATGTGTTCATAAGAAGGTACTGTTAAATTTCTCCTCAACACTTACTTCTCTTCTCAAAAATGTCTTTCAAATTTCTATGTCCTCAATTTCCCACCAGAAAGCCATTGTTTTGAAGCTAGAATAATTTACAATCACAATTTGACTCAAAAAAACCCCCCAACTCTTCTAGGTCTCAAGCTTCCAGTGCAAAGTTTTTATTTATGTTGCCCTGCTTCCTGTTTTCATAAAATGTGTAGATCATTTTAAGTCATAGGTTTGTCCTGTTACTTCTACATAAGCCATGTGATTTGTTTCTCAAAAGAGCCATGATTCTGCAAGTGATTGCCCAGGAAGTCTTTGTCAGAATTTATTACTTTGCATGTGATAATATAGTAGTGCTCTAAATTGTGTTTCTGAAGTAAGAAGACTTATGTGGATTTTGTTTCAGACAGTTTGTGACTTTTCTGCAGATTAAAGAGATGTAAGAATCTTTTGTGGCCAGTCAATCCAAGAACATTTCTTGAAAAAAATAAGTTCCCATTTTCATAGAGACAAAAGCAAAAGTAAATGTTGTATAATGCAATAAACAAGTGCATTAAATGCAGTCTTTAGCTGAGTCAGAAAAAGATGCTATCTGTTGAATTTCTCAATGCAAAACCCTCTTTTGTCCTAGTATCTGATAGTTGCTTGTGGAAAAGTCAACTATGCTGTATTTTGCAAAAAGTTGTCAGGGACATTTTTGATCACGTCTGGTAAATTCTCTTTGCAATGATCATGGATTAATTTAAATTTAAGTACTGTTTTTAATTCTAGGGTTTAAAAGGGATAGTATAGTAGTACAGACTTGCAGTTTTTCGATAATTTCTGAGGCAGTCACCTTTTCTAGACAGGCTCATGTATACTATATATATATATAAGGCTATATTAGTGTTTTTCTCTTTGTCAGGATTAATCTTGAAAAAGTCAGTCTCATCTTCAGTATTGTCAGATACTCGTCTGGAAAAAGGAGCCATTTTTTTTTTCAGGATTTAAATAAGGCTTAGTTATTGATTATATTAATATATACACAATATGTGATTCCTAAAATACAATATTGTGGACTTTTGCATTACTCAAAAAGGGACCAATGTTGAATGTTTCGTCTACAAGAAAGAGTGCCTAGGCACTGTTGTGGTACCTTTTCCTGGGCAATTTGTTTTTCCACTATACCATACAGTATAGGGAAGATATTACTGGTCAAAGACTGGAATAAGGTTCAGAATTTTTTTGTAATTCTTTTTCCTAATTTTCACCCTTCCATGTTATTTCTAAAGTGCTTTTGTTTGCTTACCCCTCCAAGAATATTCTGGTGATGCAGATAATTAAGGTTAATTAGTAAGGCCTGCATTAACCTTAAAATGCCAGTAAGTGACTCCCAGAATAATCTGATCGTGTTTTGGCAGATGTTCTGGTTTAGATACAGAAAAAAATTTGAAAAATTCTCCATATGTTTTTGGACCTAGACTGGGTTCTTATCTTTTAAAAATAAAATTAAAAAGAAATTTATTTTTAAATCTTCTGGTGTGAAATGTATTTCAGTTTCAAAACTCTGTGAAATAGTGCTAAAATTAAATTAAAGAAGTCAGATTACATGGATTTCAGTGTCAGACAGCCTCCAGAATTATTCCAGAAGAGACAGGCATATTTGAATGTGAAAGATTGAATTAATGATTTTTGTAAAGCACTTACAGCACTTCGTGTTTTTACTCAGTAGTATTTTTGAGGCACAGAATGTAGTTGCAGGCTCATACACTTAGGGAAAGCAGGTTTGCTGTGAAAATCTTCTAGGCTTCCTAGGATGGGGTTCTGTCTTAAGCAAATTTATTTTCACACACCTATGCTTTCCAGCATCTTCAGTGAACTGTGTGGTTTCATTCGAGTGACCACCCATACACCCATTCCACTGCTGGTCCCAGTGTGTAGCACTCTGTTTGAGCCCAGAGTCTCTGCACAACAAACATGTGCCTGGAGATCACAAGTGCTTTGTAGAGCAAAGTCCAGCAACTGTAGTTAACTTCTCTCTCAACTATTTCTTGTCTCAAAATGTAATTTCTTATTGCCTGCATTAATGGAAGCTATATTTCTTTGCCATTTTATTAAATTATCACTAGTTACTGCTTTGATCTGGAAATCTTTTGACTTTCAAAACTGCCTCACAACTATGTATATCTGTCAGAGTACTTGTCTCCTGCAATCAAAGCCTCATGAACAAGAGCCTAAAGAAATCCCACGTCCCTGGGTTTGCTATGTCTCTGAGAGGAAGCCCACTCTCAGATTTATCTCCAGGCTGTATCTTTGTGGGAAGGCTAAGGTCAAAGCTCCATGTACAGTCTTACAAACCTCAAAGCCCACAAACCCTTCAGGTCTGTTTTGCAGAACACCAGCTCGTTCTCTGGATGTAGCTACCCATCCTGCTTTGACAGGGCAGAGAGCAGGGGCTGTTCCTGAAACACCTGTCCTTGTGGGTTGTGTTGACTGTTAGGACTGACTTGGTTGGCATGAGACCCTTTCCCCCCTCTCTGTCCTCCATTCCATAAAGCTCCTTGTAGGCCTTCTGTACTCCTGAAGCTCACAAGCTGGATGAGATGCTGCGGCCTTCATCAAAGCTATGGTATCCATCTGCAGCAGCTCAACTCGAAATGCAAAACACCAACCTCATATTCTGAAATCGAGCTGGACACAGAGCAATATTTGACCCTCTATTCTTCCATGTGCTTCTACTGACCACCACTCAACCAATCTGTTGGAAAGTAATAGGAGAACCCATGTTTTTCAAAAGGCTGGTAGCTCCAATAATGAGTTTGCACACCCTCTTATTGCTGTACATGCTAGTTACTCCATCAGATTTTCAGTATTCAGAGTGACTACTGCTCTCATTTTTAAAACTGCTTTTTCTGTTCACTGAATTGAGGTGACTTGGCTCGCTACCTCTCATTCCAGTACCTCAGCTCACGTTAACTGAGCCCCGCAATCCTTAGATTTCCCTTTCCTAAGGTACTGTTCATGACAGTACATATTGTTTGCTGTTTTATTGCTAGCAACAATTATATTGCTCTGTAGGATTAGACTCTCCAAGGAGTTTGAGAGAATAAAATGTGATATTACTGTCTATGTGCTATGAACAACCTAAAATTTTTTTCACAGTTTATCTCCCTGTTTCTTAGCATGGATTAACTATAAAAGAATTGTAAAAAACTTGTAGAAGTGGTTTTTGTGTTTTCAGTAAGATCATGTATTCTTAAGGAAAAACTGCTGGAATTTGTAATGCTAAAACCAGAGCCTAACATAATGATTGAGTGTTGCCTTATGTATGCTGATTGTCATTTAATAATGCTGCATTCCTGTTTCTGTTTCTGGTTACTTAAAATTAGTTTGAGAGAAGTATTAATCAAATAGGAAGTGTGGAAGTTATAATTTGTTGTTCTTAAAATGTCCAGATTTATGAAAGATTAGTTATGGCGTTCTAAATTTTAATGCGACGTACTTAATTTACTTAGAATATTTTCCTTTTCTATATGTTATCTGGAATATGTTTGCATATATCCTGAAGACATGGGTCTCTTTATTCGAGCTCTTACATTTTTGAGAGCTGGAAAAAAGAGGTGCTTTGTCTCTTTTTTTTTTTCTTATGTTAGACCATTACATCTTTTTTCTTAGTTCTATTACTAACTGAGAGGAGAAGAGTCACAAAGATACATATTCTGCTTTTCTCACAGTGCACAGCCTTGCACTGTCAAAAATGTCACAGGTTAATGGTACAACTGAGCTCCATTTATCTTATTCTGACAGCTTGTCCAATGTCGTACATCTAGCAATGGCATCTCTCCTAAAGTAAGTGACATTTTTAGCCTTTGTTCTTTTCATATGGGCCTATTAAAAGGATTTACAGTAATTCTACACTGTGTTTGTAATACGTTGCTTCTTATCATATGGAATTACAGTGGAGATTTTAGGCTAAATTAGTTCCATAGAATAATTAATACACAGTGGAAAATTAAAGCCTCACCTTAGAAATCTGAAATTATAGGAATGGATTTTGTGAAAAATGATGGTATGTATTTTTAATTTTACAACCTTTCTATTACACTTTTTAAATTATTGATGGAAGCTAAAAAAGGCCAGTATGTGCTAGACAGCAACTTAATTTTATCCTCAAAAAAATGTGAGTTCTAACCAGGGGTTGCTTATTGAAGACTTACAAAATGTATAATTTTTTTTTTTTTGCTGAAGTGAGTCTTATAAAGCCAGGGCTAACTAAAATCTGAATATTCCCCATTAAAAAAACCTATGTTGTTTCATTAAACCTTTTAAAATATTGTTTTGTCTTTATAGGCAATAGCTATATGAAAACAAACTGATGGCCCCTAAAGATCTTGTCATATTTTCAGAGATGCTTGATTAAATTAAATTTTACAGATTTAGATGTAATTTTAACTTGAATGGCAGAAATGGTTGGTATTTTTACCCTCAACTTAGAAGAAGCAGCAACTGAAATCAGGTGGTGTTTCAAATGCTCTTTTCTTAGTTTGGATAAATCGAGTGTTTGATACCAAGAGGGATATTTATCTTTTATGGTCTGGGCACAATGCAGCTTTATCGAATTCTTTGGAGAACAGAACAGTATGGAATATTTCAGTAGGAAGAGACCTACAATGATCATCGACTCTAACTCAAAGACTGTAGTCTTTGAGTATGCCTGGGCAGTAGTTCTAGATACCTCCGTGTATTGGGCAAATCCATTCCCTTATTAAAAATTAATTTCTTATTTTATAAATTTGAAATTACAGGTATTTCCTTTGTGAAATGTCTGGAATCTTCTCAAAAAAGGCATATCCAGTTAGATATTTATTTTTTCTTCTCCCCATATTTATTAAAAAAGCAGACTACATTGTCATTCCAAGACTATTTTGTAACAAATCTGACAGCTGTAAGAATATTCTCCTCATATTTACAGTAGCTGGACCAGGTTCTGTGCGAAGACTTGTGAATAAACCCATTTTTATTCAAAAATATTTAGCATTAATTTACAATAATTATTCTTTGTGTTTCTACATTGTTTCCTAATGCTTCAGTATTATTTCATAGAAAAGGTAAAGTTAATGACATTTCTTTGTAATTTTAAAATTTCAGGAAATTATTTGCATTTTAAAAGACACAATACATGTTTTGTCCTACCTAATTTGAGCATCCAGGATGAAGAAAGAAAGTAAGGGATGCTGTTTTCAGAATGACAGTTCACTGCAGAAGAAAACATAACCATAGCCTATCACTACAGAGAACTTCATCCATCTCTCCCCCAAACCCAGCCAACCAGACATCATACACCTCTTAAGATTCACTTGTAACTCTTACAGAAATACTATGGCTAAAAAGGCTAATGGCAGTGAGTGGTGGTGGTTTTGGTTTTGGTTTTGGTTTTTTTTTTTCTTTTTACTAAGAAGTTGTTTTATCTAAAATCTGATGTGGAAATTTGATCCTCTCTATGCACTCAGCATTAATAAGCTTGAGATCAAACCTTAATAATATTAATACCGGATGTGAGTTTGACGACCCATTTCAAGAAGAGTGAGAGCATACTGGGATGGATCCAGGGTCTAATGACATAATTCAGAAACTTGTGAAAAACAGACTTTGTGACTCTGAAGGAAGAACAGTCTCAAAGTCCACTGTGTGGTCAGGTCACTGTCACGGTCAGGTAGACAGCTAAAGGTACAGTGGCTTAAAAAAAATACCAACCAACAGCGTCACAAGCAGTCTTGATGTTGTAGGAGAGCTGGATATTGTCCTTTTATCTGTGTTTACCCAGTGACAGACTGCTATGTCTTTCTCAGTCTTTCTGATAAAGGCCACAAAGTATCCAAGGTATAATTTGACCAAGTTTAACTGTTTTTTTCCCAGCATACATCAAATGAAGTTTTGGAAAAGACTATTAGATGCCATTACTTGCCGACTTCAAAATCAGACTAGCTATCTTTAAAAGGACATGATTTTCCTGCCAAACTGAATGGAACTAAGAATAATCTGAGAATGGGGGGATAAGAAATGCCGATTGTATGTCAGAAGTCAGGAGACATTAGTTTCTTGCTTTCCAAGTCTGCTAATCCATCTTCTGATGAGAAGAGTTAAAAAATGCACAGTAGCCATATAAGTGTAAGTATATATAAGACCACTAGCTTTGCTTGGCTGGAGTTTATTTCCTATAATCAGCCATGACTGATGAAGGAAAATAACACCAGGCTTTAAGGTGATGTCATATTTTCAATGTACTTCACAGTAAATTATGTTGTTTGCTAAAAATTGAGCTAGTTTTTCTTCAGTCAATCGTTGCTAATAAATTCCTAACATAATGGAAGTTTTATGACGATGACTTGAGTTTCTTCAGTGGGAATACTGTAGATCGTCATACGGTAATAATAACCAAAATTATTTTATTTCAGCATTAATAATAGTTATAAGAGGTTAGTTATAAATCAAATAGGGTCTTTGAGTTTTGCATTTTACATAAAAGTATCTATTACAAGTAGTGGGGCTGTATCATCTATGTCCTTTACTGGAAGTTATTGTGAAGGTATTTTATATACACTGAAAATAGTTGATATTATTTTGTGGATTATGGCAAACTATAGTTAATATAAGAATCATTAGAGTAAAATTAGCATTCACCAGAAATATTAACCAAGTACATTTTTTAAAAATGACTGGATAAAATTAGTGCTTAAATTAATGAGTTTTTGCAGCAATAAATGTATTTTTTTAGTAGCACTTATGGATATTTTTGCCTTCCCAGATACTTTTTTTCCTTTTCTACCCTAATCACATAACTACCTATCAGCATCATATCATGAACATTATTTTTTTTCTTTTAATGGTTTGAATGGCATCCCCAGCAAGTAAGTGTCAAACTGAACAAGTAGATTCTTTCCAGAGGAGTATTTATGCTCTGTCAGCATCAAGAAGCCCCAGGTAGACTCTTATAATTTAGAATCAGAAGGAGCTCAACTACATTGCTATCCAAATTTCACGGCCATGTAAACAGTTTAAATGTTATTGATTATTTTAATGACGACTTTCAGTCAGATGTTGATTTAACAGTATCTGACATGAACCAATATATAATAATAATGAAAATAATATTGGAAGCGAATTAATTTAAAAACAATTTATCAGGAAATGGTTAAAACTATGGATGTATAAATGTATCCATTGGATTTCATAGAATCATAGAAGTTGGAAGGAACCCTATAAGGATTGAGTCCAACTCCATGCTCCTTCCAGCACCACCTAAAATTAAACCATATGACTGAGAGTATCAGCCACGTGCTCCTTGGATTCTGATAGGTGGAAGTTTGATAGTTTTGAATAATCATTGCAATAATTTACTGATTTCTTTAGCATGAAAAGCTCTTTGTCATTTCAGGTGGTTCTGTGTCCACTTCTTCTTGATCCCCCTACTGCAAGATTCATGGACATAATAGAGTCCAACTAAGAGCCACAAAGATGGCTGTGACAGCAGCATCTCTCATATGAGAAAAGGCTGGGAGAGCTGGGCTTGTTTAGCCTGGAGAAGAGAAGGCTCATGGGGATCTCATCCATGTGTACAAACCCCTGAAGGAAGGATGCAAAGAGGACAGAGCCAGGGTCTTTCCCATGGTGCCTGGTGTCAGGACAGAGGCAGTGAGCACACTCTGAAGTGCAGGACAGTCCATCTGAACACTGAGAAACAACACTTTTTCTCTGTGGGTGTCATTGAGCCCTGGCCCAAGTTGCCCAGGGAGCTAATAGAGCCTCCATTTTTGGAGATATCCAAAAGCCCTCCAGGTGTGGTCCTGGGCAGCTGGCTCTAGGTGGCCCTGCTTGAGCAGGTGGGTTGGACAGTCAGACCTCCAGAAGTCCCTTCAAGCTTCAAACATCCCATGATTTCTTGTAGATGCAAAACGGGCTGTTTAATACACTGAATAGCAAAATAGTGAGTCTGGTCTTAGCCTGATACAAATGCACCTAAAATACCGAGCTATTCCAGGTTTACTTCAGCATGACTGAGACTATGCCCAGTTATCTGGTAGGCCAGTGGCACAGCGTGAATAAATCCAAGGTCCTTGTATAGTTCCATCTGCTTTCTTCAAAAAAAGTGTCATTAAGAGACATGTGTCAAATATCCTGGTATTTTTCTTGACAGCAGAAAAAATCTCCAGAATTATATATTCCTTCTCAGACTCTGAAATTTGTTTTCTCGGTGGATTTTGTTGGCTGGCATTTTTTTTTTCTTTGTTGAGGTCACCACGGTTCCTTCCCTTGGCTCCAGTCTTTGTGGATTTATTCTGCAATGGGAACATATTTTGTAGGGCAAAGCAACTTGGAAAAGGAGAGAAGGGCAGTAGGTGTGAGGTAGATCTATGGTCCTTTCAGAAACGCTGCACTGAATAATTGCTCTATGTAACAGTTTTACAGAACCTGATTAATTTCTCCACGTAATACATACGGTAGAGGAGGGAGATTTCAGGCATTAAAATGCAGACATTTCTCACTCAGTGGTAGGACAGGCTACCTTAGGCATTGCAGAAGAATTTTAAAGCTGTGGAGGAGAACACTGTCACTACTGAAAGCTGGGATTTAGCCAAGAAAATGGAATAAACATGTCTATTCCTGGAAAGAACCCATATATCTGACTGCTCAGAAAAATCACATGTACTTCTCTTTCAAAGTACTTCAAGTTCTTTAATTCTTTTTAGCATAGCAGTCCCAGCATATGAACAGTCAGTTTGTTACTAACTGAGCAAAAGGAATATTTCTGAAGTGAAGTTTAGTTTATATTAATCTTTCTTGGCAACATAAGATGAAATTTTCAAGGATATTTTCAAATTTTTTCCTGTAGAATGGATGAGTTTGATTGTTTATAAGCTAAATCATTTGATTACTGACCTTTTTCCCCCTTATGTTTCTCATTTTCCTGGTGAACTTAAAATCTACTTGTTCAGTTTGACACTTACTTGCAGGTGATGCGATTCAAACAATTAAAAGAAAATAAATCTTCACAGAAATTTCCCATGTGTTTTTATCTTGTTTTGTAGACTTGAGCTTTTTTTTATGTCATCATGTCAGAAATAACCATTTTTTTACTAGTATTTAGGCTCTCCAGTAAAAGCTCAGTATTATGCTACTCTACACTTCACCTTACTCTGAGAAGCTGAGGGACTGTACTGCTCTGTGAAAGCCAGGGGAAATACATATTTGAGCTCCCCTGTCTGATATTGTACCATTTTAAAGTATCCCTTGAAAATATGTTTTGCAGGTCAATCCACCCAGGCCTGTTGCCTTCTGAAGTGATTGATGTTGCTATTGTGTCTGATCTTAATCAGCTGAGCCAGTCATCCATCATGACACAGTAATAGAAATCTCTCGTAGATATTTATATAAAATTAGTTTATTAATGTATGTAAGTAGAAATTCGTGTGAAGTGCAGGTGAATGGAGGTGTTCAGGTGGAAGCATTGCCCAGTTGGTGAGGGGCTTGCCAAGTGGAGGTCAGCCAAGCATGGTAGGTCACAGCTGGTCATAATGGAGCTATTGTGGTTCCAAAGAAGGTTGGGAGAGAGTAGGGAGGTCAGAATCTTTTCCTGAATGTGTTTGAGGTAAGTGACTTTGTGCAGAGGGAGACAGAGACCTACTGGGATTTCTGGATAATCCCTCCAAACATTATAACTATAAAATCTTGTTCATTAGATCAGGGTTTCATCTGTGGTATCAGCTGGAGATGTAGCACATGCAGGAGAGAATGTTCTTAGCAGGGAAGAAAAAAGATTAAAACAATTGAATACAGGCAGATATTTCTTACTAGCATTCCAATTCCAATCTCAATGTAAATAACCTAACCCTATTCTTTCATTCCTTTCTTCTATTCCCTCTTTTATAAAATATTTTAAACTCTTCAGTCTACTTTGGATGTTGAAAGTAAATATTTTTATTTTAATCTGATTTTAGATGAGATTAGTAAGGCTTCAGGACATAAGAATGCTGCCTGGTGGAAGGAAATCCTGCTTTTGTAGTCCCTGCTTCAAAATTATTTGTAGGATTTTTGTTAGCATTTTTGTTTGTTTTTAACCCAGTTGCTAAATCATAAATACTCTGGAGACAGGGACAGAAATCCAGAATCACCACTTTCTGGTCAACTTCTTTATTTAAATGCTTTTATATATTTGTGAGCAAGCTTACCACGGCTTGCCAGCACCTCTTGCTCCTTCTCTCATCATCAGAGCTTTTTCACTGCAAAGGCGTGCTTCAGGCACTAAATTCCTGGAAATACTGTTGCCCTCTTGTGTGTGCCTAATTCGTGGCCTTTAACTTTCTATCAACTGTCTTAATGCCTTCTTCCCTGCCAGTGGCCTGTGCTGAATCACATATTAAAATGTTCACCTTCCCTCATTTATTGAACTGACTGCACAATTGTCAAGTCTCTGTACATCTCATTCTAGACCTTCTCCTAGCACTGAGAATCTGCATGTGGTGGCACTTAGTGTTAATCGAATGTGATAGGAGACTTAGCATCAGCAAAGTTCATGTCTCTCTAATGTTGCTTGAGAGACCATCGTTGTTATTGATTGTGATCAAATGTTCCATTGTCAATGCTGAAAAATTATTGTAATTTACAGCTAATGAATATATATGAGGTAAAAAAAAATGTTCGCAATCATTCCCTTAGGAAGACAATACAGTGATTGCCTAATAACATTTCTTTCCCTCTCTATAACAGTGCTAAAACATAATTTCAATGAGTGGACTCAATGTCAAGAGCTGTGATTTGTCAAGGCAATGATGCATGGACATAAATATATGAAATTTTACAGTTATTTTTCCAGTTACTGGTTGAACAAGTTTCTGTTCTATATGAACCCTTTGCACAACTGTTTAAAACTCTAATTTTTCTTTACAGGAATTACTTGCTCCTTCTTGGTGTTTGTGTGTTTTTGGATTTTTTTTAAAGTGTATTCAAAAGTTTTTGGGTTATTTTTAGAAGAAATTAAAATTCCATTCAGACTTGAATGAGTTTATCCTTTTACAACCTAAAAATTGTCTCCTTTGGAAATATAGACTATCTAAAAATATTTTTTAGGATCTGAAATAAATTGTGAAATCATCTAACTAAGAGCAAGACAGCTTGATTTTTTTAATCAATTGTCATATATACAAATAATGATTTTTACATACGGAGGCTATGAAGACGAAGGAATAGTCCTCACAGAGTTTGATGGTTTTATTAGATGGAAAATAAAACTAGCCACTGGGTGATCCAGAAGTATATTGGTTTTTATTATGTGGCTCTTTCAGTACTGTCCATAAAACAAGGTAACCGCAGAGGTAAAGTATTGCCACTCCAAGTCTGACCTGCAGTTTTGTTTCCCTGCTGATAATTACTGAATGTATGCTACAAACCTAAAATAACTGTGTTACTTGCCAGGCTAGGGGGATGTATACAAAGAGGAGGAAGTGCATAGTGTGGAATGTCCTTGGGATGGCTACTGAATGTCTCCCATAGAATCTTGACTTTTCTCAGATTCCAAGTTAATGAAGCTAAACCTGTAGTAATTGCTTTCATAACATGATTAATGGTGGCACGTTTGGCCAGTTGGGCCGTGACCCAGCAAAACACTTAAGCACGTGCTTATCTTTAAAAATGTGAGTAGTTTTGAGGAAATCAATAGCAGTTTCACTGCTAGGCTCCATTTTTGCCTCGTAGCACTTAGTTGCATTTGGATTTTGAGAAACAAAGAAGCTAAATTCTTGAAAATGCTCTAGTCTTAATTACAAAATATGTTTTAGTCATCCATTTGACAAGTTTTAATTAAAGTAGTTTTATATAAATTATATGACGCTTGATATATGTACCCAATATACATTTATGTGCTTAGAATTTATCACAATGCCTTCTCAGTATATAAATGTTATTGTATTTATGTTCTGTAAAAGCAATGAAGTCATAATATTATCCCATAATAACATTTCATTTTGATGTTAAGTCTTTGGTGAAAAGTGTAGTGAAGTGTTCAGGGGTCTTGCTGAAGTACTGTAAAACTGGAAATCAGGTTTATGTTTTCTACATATGTAATGGAAGTCTGGGCATTTAGCCTGGGTTAATATCCCACAGAATTAGTTCCTCATTCTGATGTAGAAGTAAATGAATGCTCAGTATTGGAAATATAATAGGAATCAATATGGGGGAACTGAATTAGTACCAGGCTCTGCTGAACCAGAAAGTACTGTTTCATGTATGGCTTTGTGCCCCCTTGTTAAAAATAACCAATGTTACATTTCTGCAGGAAGTGTTGTTTATTTTTTCTGTAACCTGAGTATGTGGTTTGTGCACATTTCAATGAAAAACCAAATACAAAGATTTTGTTTTTGTTTTAGAAAGTGTTTTAGGCTGTGAAAATAATTAATTTGATCATGAGGAATTATTTTGAATTAGGTTGACTGTTGACAGAAATTTTTCAAAGAGCTAGGTCTGTAGACACAGGTGACTGTTCTATTAGCATGGAGTGTATTGGCATCAGGCACTTCTCTGGAAATGCAGATATTTGGATCAGCAGTAAGAGCCATTCAGGCTAAACTTCTGGGTACTTAGATTTTCGGATGGGAATTTCAGCTGTGATATTCACTTCAGCATAACCTATCATGGCAAATTACTCACATAACTCATTTAAAAAGGCAATGACTGTATATATAAACTCTCATGTACAGGGTAACAGAGTTTTATATGTGTGCTATTTTATACTAGCATTTAAGGGATAATAAATCAATTAATAACTGGGAAGATTACAGAAATAACAGGAAATTAAAGGATTTATAAGAAGTATGAACTTACCTGTCCTACCGAGGTGCAGTCAGAAGTCAGGCAGCTGTACAATTGTCCTACTACAGTGACAGCAGAGGTGATCTGCCTCATATGGCACTTCCATGACCAATAATACACTTGGAGAATATGTTATGAACTAAAAACTCACAATAGATGAGTGTTCTATATATTGCAAAAGATGTGGGCACCCATTTCTTACACGCCAGAGGAATTTCTTCAGTTAAAAATGGGGCTGGTTTTGTGTGATTTTCATTTTCTAATCCCATTAAATTTAGCTAGGCTTGATGAGGTTTGGATAGGAACTGAAACTATATGTTGTGCAGTAGATACTCACTTTTGCAGGGGACCACTGTGGCATTGAACTTGTGTTTTAGAATGATGGTATTTGTGTTCTCATATACATCTTAGCTCAACACATTGGCCTTCAGACTCTTTACTAGATTCCAGATTGAGGTGCTTTTTGATCTGCTGTTTAGTTTCTGGAAATTTCAAGAGGAAAGGAACAGAAGAATAGAAACCATTTTTTTTTTGGTCATTAACTGGGTATTTCTACATGCATTTATCCTTTTAAAGACATTCAAATCACCTTAAAAATTTCCCCCCAGAATTGCATTGAAGGCATTTTAGCATATGTATGTTTACACTGTATGTTAATATCTGCTTGCATTGTATTGTATTAATGCTTGTATTATTGTATTGTATTGTATTATTGCTTGTATTAATGCTGCTGATGAAAGGAGTTTCAAATTATTATAG
The DNA here is from genome assembly GCA_013397815.1 of Aleadryas rufinucha. NCBI lineage: Eukaryota > Metazoa > Chordata > Aves > Passeriformes > Aleadryas > Aleadryas rufinucha. The sequence continues at coordinate 349,073 of VZTH01004619.1, forward strand.
CCGATATGGGTAGCCAAAGAATTTTGTATAGAGATGGAGCATTACAATGAACTGTCTAAAAATGAAATTATAAAAATGTGGCTTGAACTTCAAGATGACCTGCTGCTTTTTTTAGCACAATTTGCCTGAAACACAAAGAATAGCTTTTACATTCGGGAAAAGAGATGATAGACTTTGCCCAATGATTTCTAGATCACAGGGCCATATGTTCAAATTAGCTATAGTTAAATAATAGAAGAATAAGATTGTTTAAATTCTGTGCTTAAACATAACTAATAAAAAGGGAAACAACTAATGTTAATACAGTTTTGAAGTTTAGATGCCAAGTTGTCTAGATTTCAAAAATTTTTAGAAGGCTAAACTGCTTCATTAACATTATGAGAGACGCACTACTTATGAATTTGACATTATATAGTAGGTATACAGCTGGTATTTGGTATTTTGTTTGGCATTGGTACTTGTATACCACTGGTATCATGGAAAAGATAACGAAGTTCAGCTATCTCCAATACATTCTAATAGTCAGATTATAAAATGTCTCCTATTTTACAGTACTTGTCTAAGAGAGGTTTTGCAATAATATGCTCTTCAAGACAGATGTAAAACCAAGTAATTTTTCCTTAGGTTTTTGAAGCCCAAAACCTCTGACCATGACAAAAACAGTCGGTAGTGTATTTACAAAAATAAGATGTACCTCTTCCCCGGTTACTTTTGACTAAACACTTCCCTGCAACACATGTTAATTAATTTTTGAATAAGTGAGGTTTGAATACTGATTATCAATTTCTTGTCTTGGTTCTGTGTGATGTGATTTTGCACTCTATTTTGATAAAAATTCTTGAAGTTGCAGGGGTTGAAGGATGCAAATTTTGACATCCTCCTTCTGCCCTCCAGCTTTCTTCAGAAAAAGTTATTAGGTCTGTGCAGGTCACAAGCTGTTCAAGGCATTCCCCAGTTCAGTGCAAATATCTGTGCCTGAGGTTTTCCAGTATGTGGTCTGAGAAGTCTGTAGATGACTTTAAGAGTTTTGAACCAGGGCAACCTTCTGAGAACACCATAGGAAAGGAATTTATGACACAGCAGACTTGAGATATCCGTCATCTTTTAGAGTCCTATTTGTTGCTCTTTACTGCAGCCCATACTGTTTTACACTTGGGCATGCAGCAGGTGCCAGATTTTTTAATATATATTTTATGTGATGTAATGTACCCCAGCTTTAACATCTCCACAAAGTTTGACCCTCAGGCATCTTAAAGTGTTGAGACTCTTGGAAGGAGTATATTGCACATGCGGGAAATATTATTTTTTATTAGAGGGAAATAGGCATAATTAGTGCTGTAGTGATCATGTTAATTCCCTTTTAAAGCTCTGAGTGATTAATGTGGCTATTTCTAGATATTTAAAATGTAAGTGAAAGTGTTTAAATACATACTTTATAAGACTTTTAAAAAAAATCAGTATAAAAATTAAGGGGCTAAAGTAAAAGTAAAATCATTCAGGAAAAAATTCATGCAGATCAACAGAAGAATTGGATACCAATTTTATCTACATTTTGTAAAAATAAGTTGCGCTGTCAAACTGATTTTCACAAAGTTGCATTCCTTGCTATTTTTTTGTTTGATGTGTTTGTATCTCAAAATTTTGCACACGTCCCAGGCTGTTACTACCTTACTAAATGTGCCATAATAAAATTTGTTCTCTTATTCATACACAGCAAAATACATTAAATATTATAATTTATTTTAACCTTTGACTGTCTTTTTAAGCTCTAGAGTTTTCAAGTTTTAATTTGATCTCAAATTTAATATTGGCTGTATCAGACTTCTTGTATAGAATGTCTTATAATGGTTGCTTTATATTTCCACCTTCAGTACTTAGAAGTTTGAGGTAGGGAGGAACAATGAAGTAATTTGAATTTTGTTGTATAAAGATCTTATAGAAAATGTTTAATGGATTGCTATTGCTATTACTAATTGCTATAGCAACAGAAAGTTATTAGTCACACTTTTTCTTGTTATTGTCCTATATTTCTAGGACAAAGACACTACTTAAGAAAGCTTAGAATGGCTAAGATGCTTTCAACATTTCCACTGTATTCTGACATAAACTTCACATATATATAAAGTTCTCTATTACTTTAATGTGTATCTTTTCTGCTGTATCACACTGCTACAATGCTTGCCATGTGCAATCAGGGATGTGCTTGTTATAGCTGCATACTTAGGGTACTTTATTTTCATTCCACAATTTATATACAATTTTCCAAATCCCTGGAGAGATTTAACAGTTCTATAGGATCCAGATCTGTCGCTGTTGTAGCGGGGACAGAGAGAAAACCTACACAGATTCAGTCCAGGAAGAAAGGAGAAGTAGCCTTATTTTAGTAATACACAGACTCGTTTTATACCTTAGTATTCTTGCATGGTGTAAGGTCATTGGACTGCTGGTCATCCACCTCCCAGGGTGATTGGTTGAACTCTACAACACCCATTCCAAAATATTTCTCTAGTCAGTATCATAACAATACTACAAAACAACTGCAGGTGCAGATAGAAAAGAACAGTTTACAGAAAACCATAGCTTTGTTTTGAATAGCTTGTGTGGGAAATGCAAAGCTCTCACAGTCTCACGAAATACTGCAGAAAGCTGGAAAATTTCTCTGCTGAAAGCTTTTCAGCATCCACAATGATCCTATAAAACAGAGAGGAAATCTAACTGTGGAACTGTTAATCTGGCCATCCAGGAAAAAGGTGAATTCTGCAGTATTTCTTTGTTGCCCAACATAGTGTGATTTAGTAACAGGTTTTTCTCAATAGAAGTTCAGTGGCCTCTATTTTCTCTTGACCTGAATTATGTTAGGCAATTTTGCCTTGTTCTTTTCGGTACCAACCTTTCTAGAGAGTTCTGTAAATCCCTAAACTAGCATTTCTGTTTTCTTTAGCTGAGATACAGCTACTTTAGTTTTTTTTCAATTTTTCTGACATCCTAAATTTCTTAAAGACCTTTAGGGGCATGGGAAGAGGAAAAATAGTCATTGCTGTGTAAATAAATGTCGTAAGAGTTCTCTGTAACACATTTCAGGTTCATAGTCTGAAATATCAATTAGCAGTTCAGCTCCACTTTATTTGATCAAATACTGTCAGATGGAAACTAAACCCACAGAAATTAATAAATTTTCTTTCTGGAAACTCTACAATTGAAAAAGTATCATGACTGTAATAGATCGTTGTTAGCACAGTAGCTTATGTTGATATGACCTTAGTTCCTGTTGGTGTATAAAGTGGGTTCTGAATTAAGGATTTATTTGAAGTTTTATAGCTAAACTTATCTATCATCTCATTTAACAAATTAAACCCTACTAATTTTATGCTGCAAAAGCAGCAAAACAGATGAGAGAAGAGAAAAAAGATGATAAAATAATAAAATAATTTATTATTACTAATGTAATCAATAAAATCTTACTTTTTTCTAAGGCAGTTAATAGAAGAAAATTTTTCATTTTGCTATTTATGTAATGCTTTTCCCCTTTGTGATTATTGAACAGAAACTCTTTCCTGGCCTTAAGAAAAAGAATATTATATTAAGAAAATATATATAGAAAGCCTGTATATTAGACACTACAGATCACAGATTTATATAAAAATGTAAAGTATAAGCCCTCTGAATTTCTCATTTCTTGACCTTAAAACAAAGTTTACTCTTTAGTAGTTTGAATATTTTGAAGACTGCTTGGCTAGTGTAAAAATGTTCACTGTGAGTTTTGTATTAATGAATACTCTTTTTAAATTAAATAATTACTTTTCTACAAAATAAAAAGGTCTACTAGTAGAAGCTTTTTTATTAGATCTCCAAAGACTGCCTTCTGGAAAAAAAAGGGGTTTTTGGAAGGTTTTACTTATTTTTTTTACTACATCTGCTCGAATTTCTGAAAAGTTTATATTAATATAAATATTTATTAATATTTTTGGGTGGAGAGGAGTTGACTCAATCACATTTGTGGCATTTTGTGCAAGCATCAGACAAAGAACAAAAATGTTAATAATATCTCCAAATGTTGATCCACACTTATGTTCTGCTTTTGAAAAAATTAGACCTTGTTCTATCACTGCTGTCTTCTGTTTGCTTTGGAAACAAACCAAACCAAGGTGGGAAGTGAGTTCCCTGCCTCAGGTGTCGAAGTGTGAGGAGGAACCAAAAGCAGTGTCTTGCTCATGCAGATTCAGAGGGACTTCACACATTTTTTGAGTTTAATTCATGGAGTATTATTTCTGGTTCTCTGCTTTGCTAAGGCCGTTTACCACTGAGAGAGAATCAAATTAATGCAGATTGTGTGAATTCAGGTGTACAGGTTTTTTTCGATAGACTACAAATCATAAAATGCAATTTTCTCATTTAGTTCCTAGTTCATAATAGTAAATGGTTTAGAAAATTGTATTAGGTAATTTTCTCTAGTGCATTTGATGTAAATTGCACTAATATTGTGAAGTGCTTTTGTTTAACATATTCTTTGTAAGTTAGATAAATGAAGGTTTCTGAAGAATGGAATTAGATGAAGCTCATTATGATGAACAAGATCCTATTCAATATGGTTCATTTTTTTGTCCTAGTGGCACTAAGCCACGTAACTTCACCATTAAGACTGGCTTTGCTTATCTATGCATTGAAGGAAATTCCTCAGTCATATACCCACCACCTAATATGTTTATCCCTTGAACCTCACCAAATTGTTATCATTAGCCAGTGATGGTTTTCCCCTGAGCATAATGATGGTCTTGCATGTTTTGTGGTTTTGAAAAATAAGAGAGACCAGAGAGCAGGACCATAAAGGAAAACATACATGGGCTTTGTGACTTCTGCATTAATGATCACTAGCTGTGGGCACTAAACTTGCCATGTGGTCTGAAATGCAGATCATGTCTACATTTTGCCCACTTTGAGTAAAAAAAAAAAAAAGGACTTCTCTGTTTGCCAGTTGTTTTGAACAGTAAATGATAGTGGAACCACAATTCATTTGTGGCCTCAATTAGGTGCAGGCATTACCAGTTCTAATGCTTGCAACATCTGAATGCACAGAAAGAAGGGGAAGGAATGGGCTTTTAAAATATTTGATTTAACATCCTCTCTCATTCCTTAACTGCATGGATTCAGCACACTGAGAACATACATAGAAACTGTTAATGGTAATGAGTTTTCTTTAATGATGAACTTGAAATTTGGTACTCCTACTGTTACCAAAGCAGTGGTTCATTTGCAAAAAATTCTGTTGTTCTCTTTGTGTGATCCCTGCAATAAAGGATCGCTGTAATTTAATGGGAATATAGAGTTTTAGAACAAGGCAGATCACATAATTTGCTGCACTTGAGAAGTGTTTGAATTCCAGCACTACTTGTTAACTGGTGACCGTGACCAGAGTAACAAACAATAAGTTTCTGATTTTTTTAATCTAAGTGGAACATCCAGAGAGGAGAGGGAAAAAAAAAAAGAAAAAGAAATAACACAGCCACAAGTGATATAACTTAAAGGATTTTTTTAGAGCTGGACTGGAACACTGTAATACAAGAAGTCTTTTCTAGGAGAATTCTTTAGTAGCATATGAACAGTGGTATTTCACTCTAACATCAAATACAGACTTTTGTCATAGAAGTGTGCAGCTAAAGTTAGGTCTGAATAAATGGAAATTGCATATTTTTTTTTACTATGGGTCTTGTATTTTTTCGTATATTATTACCCACTAGGTATATGAGACCAAGTGGATACTATTTGATGTAGAACCCTAATTTTTCTTTTGAGAATGAATCCTATTTTTGAGAGAAGGCATTGTACAGGCAATTTCTAGTGTGGGAAGGATCTGTTTGAAAAATAGATCACTTTTGCTTTCTGACTTCCTGGTACATCAACAAAGAACTCATTCAGTCCATCTAATAATGCCATATCAAAATTCAGCCGTCCATGAGTTGAGGATGCTGCCTTCCCATGCAGCAGGGCAGTACCCCCAACTGGGACAATTCATTCACCAGACACAGTTTACAATAGACCTGAAGAGGCCTGTGGCCTCCTTTCACGAGCTAGCTGTGCAACTGAATGGCCACAATAACATAATGCTGGATAAACCAAGTGACAATGATAATAGAGGAGATACTGTTAAGTGGTCAGGGAATATATCTGCAGAAGGATGACCATCATTAAGTGCATGACGTAAAGTTCAGATTTCTGTCATTCAAATAATTGCTTCCTTATGCTTATTCTTTGCTCACTGAAGCCAAAGTAGACACTTCTGTTCAAAATGATTGTGTAAACTAATTGAACAATTACTCACAAAGTGAATAACATCCTCAGAATCAGAAGGGAGTCTGTGAACGCACATCGAATCATGTTCAGAAGGTGGCCACTCTGAAATGCTCAGTGCTGCTTTCAGTGCCAGGCCTGGGAATGAGAGGATTAAGAAGGACAGGGTGTATGCCTTTTATCATACCATCCCTTGCAGAGATTTGTTAAGTTTCACCATTTTGAAATCAGATTCTAATGAATCATCATCCTGTTCTGTTCCTGCTCTTTGTCCCTTTGGCCTGATGGACTGGTTTTAGACTCATAGTGAACTTTCTATCACTGTAATCCTGCAGTTTTTCTATCCTCTGGCTCTTATGCTACTGGAAACAGTAATTTAATTGGATCTTGTGGTTTTTTGCTATCTTAGAATTTAGTAATTTCCTACGATGTGATTTTATTGTGATTCATTAACGGCATGGTAGTTCATAAATTATTCCCTCTGTTTTATAAAGCAGGGATGTGTGTGTTCTTAAGGGACTGGAACAAACAAGGAGTCATTGAATTACTGGTATAAAATAAGAAAAATTCACAGGAAAGGAGAAAGTATCACAGTAATATTCAAGAACAAGCAATTCATGCAAACCTGCAGTAGCCCAATATCTATAATTCATTATGTTTCTAAATTATGACAAGACAAGTTTTTTAAAAAATAGGCTGACAAAATACATTATTCTACATCAATAGATATAACCTGAATACTGAGGAGTGGTAGGGAATGCATTTCCAGCCCTGCCCACCCCCAACAAAAATGCCAAATAAAATTTGCAGAAAAGATGATTGCAGATTTAAACATACTGTTTTTTCTCTAAGAAGAGTTTGAGATTGGTTTGTGGTTGCCCTTTTTAAATACTAATGTTGTAAAGCCATCTCTGAGTTCATGAAGCATTTGCTGAAGGCAGCTGATGATTTATGCATGTCCAGTTTGCTTCATTAAGCATCTTTTATGCATATTTCTGAAGATAAAATGCTGAACTAGACAGACCACTGATGTGCTGTATTAAGGCAATTACAGTCTCCATTTTCCTTCCTATATATTGCTTTTTAGACACAATTCCCATTTATACCAAAAATACCTATCCATTTGATACAAGCTATTAAGTTTAGTTCTTTTACTTTACTGGTTTACTAACTTTTACTCTTTCTTACAGCAGAGCAAATTTTTCCTGGAGAGTAGGATTAAATTCTGGAAAGAAAACCTCTCACAGGTCTTTACATTCTGTGCTTTATCTATAGCTGATTTTCCGTATGAAATTTGGCCAGATTGGTAACAAGTCTGACAAAATCTGATATTATTTACTAAGATGTCATTCTGAAGTCACAGTTATTTGTGCAAATATCAGCTCTTAATTGTTACTAGTTCTTAGTTTTATGGGTTTGAATAACTTTTTTGAATGTTTCTAATTAATTTCCTCTAACATATATTAATTATTAGAATAAATATTCATATTTGTTATTTCTTAATCTCCTGGACATTTTCATATTTCTACTTGCTTGAGGTTTGTGCAGTTGTTTCATGAAGCATTTGTAATGGTAGCCACCTTATTACAAAAAAATATAGCTCACAAAGGTATATAAGAGGGGTAGACTTGGGTTTTCTTTTCCCTTGCTTCATTTTGTGTTTATACAATTTTTATCCTCAGTTTTCGGAGCATGATGTGTGTTTGAAATGTATACTTCTCAAGCAAATATTTAAGAAGCATAGTAATTGAATTCAAATTTCTCTCTGTCAGAGTTTTGTGTGTTTTTCGAAACTGTCCAACTTCCACAGATAGATTTGGTGTCTACCATAATTAGTTTGGCCTTCTCAGGCAGTGTCTGTTGGTGTTATGACACTTCTGCTTTTTGGTCAGAGGAATCCTCGTAAGAATTATTATGTTCATGGGGCAGCTTGATATACTGGTCAAAATTTTACCTGAAGAATACAAATCAGTGGAGAGGATGGTATTTTGTAATAGCCTTCCCTTGGCTGTGCTTGACTGGTATTTAATCTGGCAGAAAAAAATGCACTTTTCTATTCATAGGATGTCTTCTCTACCAAATTTCTAAACTGCTGTGAGCAGTGGCATCTTTTAAAGTTCTTAAAAATTAGCAGAACCTTTGCAGTGAGTATGAAGAAATCTGTATTTCAGTCCTTTCACAGTTCCTCCCAAAATATTTCTCTGACATAGAAAACTTAACGTGACTTGTCATACTGGAATACATAAATTACATAGTGGCATTTATGATGTACTAATGAATGTGAGGCTGATGACTTAGGCACTGCAATATGCATTCCATGGGATTTTGGCAACAAAATTAGACTACCTAACAACCTATAATTCTTTTACCTCTGTAAGTAGGCACTGGCGTCTATAGAGATTTATAATGTCATAAATATTAATTTTTTTTTCAGGATTATAAATAATGGTTTTCTTCTTAAAAGCTAGTCATATAGATTTTAGCAGAATTGTAGCTTCTATAAAATAATGCTGTCATGCCTTCAATTTACCATATGCCTGATGATTTCTTCCATATCAGAATTGGTAATTAGGCTCATGTAAATAGGAAATAGGGAGTGACATGTGAATTTCCCAGAGCGTTAATGTTGAGGTTCTGAGCGTCCCCGTGCCATTGTACGCATCCACATGCAGAGAGGTGTCTGTTCTCCACCTGCATTTGGCTGCCAGCTGGCTTAGATACAGTACAAAACAATCTTGATAATGCAACAGGAACTTTTAAGGCCTCTTAGTTAGTAACAGAGGTTCTTTTTCAGATTATTTCAGTATTTTATAGACTCCTGAAACTGGTTAGACAACATTTTCAGCAGCTGAGAAACGCAGTGAACATGCAGGTTACATTCTTTACACGCTGGCCCGTACATTTGTATGTGCCTGTAGAACGGGCCTGTACATTTGTGAAGATGTTTTGTATTACTGCACTCAGTTCCACAGCTACTGGAATTGTTAATTATCAGCTAAATTTTGGGTATTAGAGGGAAAAGGAATATATTTCAGGGAGGAAATTAAAGTAGTTATCTATGCTATTTAGTTAATAAAGCATATAGGCCGACGGGAGCATTTTCTGTCCTGAATATAGTCTTGCTTATTTGTGGTCTAAAGCTGTTGTTTAAATATTTTCCAGTGCATACTTGTCTTCTTGAATCAAAAACTGGTTGTTGTTTTTTTTTTTCTCCCCAGAACTGACTAAAAGCACACTTTTAATAACAGTATTACTGTAACATGAATATGTGGCATTTTCACACAATATGTAGGATAGAAAATTGAAGAAGCCAGAGACATCTTCTTACATTTAGAGTTTCTTAATTCCACATTTAGAAACCTCATTAATACTTTTTAAATAAAGAACTGCTTCTTGCAGTGTTTACTCAGAAATTCCCATTATACTGAAGAGATTTTTATCCAAGTAGAGGTTAGAAATGTCAAAACTCTAATGTTTTCATCTGAATCTTTTGGATTTCTCTAAATAAGGTGTTTTTTTATTTTAAAAAACGTTCAAACTCTGGTCTTTTATAAACATACAGGAAAACCTTTCTCATAGGTTCATCAACGCTTCTATATCAGAAGAGACGTTTTATTTTGCATCTATTCAGGGGATTAAGTTACAACTTGCATCTTACATTTCCATTAATATTATCTTAGGAAAAAACCCATAAGAATACAGAGACCTCTTGAAATTCTGTGGAATAAAACCTGTTCTGATTTCACATAAAGTTATAAACAATTGCTAGTAGAAATAATGTTTTAAAGTGACATTTTCAGGAAGCACACTTACATAAGAATTCAGAATGAATGAACTTGACTTTTATGAAAGGAACCAACTGAAGTGTTTCAAGTCACTTAAAGCTCAATTAAACTCTGTTATGAAAGTCTATGTGGAATTATATGTGAATTTTATTCATTACTATTTTACACTGCTTGATTAACTATTGAAATAGTCTGTCTAATTGTCGTGTCCAATACTGAGAAAATGTTGTAATGATCTTTGAAAAGATTCCCAAAAAACCCCTTAAAATATCATTAGGACTTGAGTAACTTAGTCTCTTTCTTTTAATCAAAGGCAGGGTGATCATAGCAGACCTTGCATACATCTCTAAGAACTGCCAAAGGATTGAGGTATATAAAGATGGCCTGTCTGAAATGAAAGGAACTAATGTCATAATTGCAGTCCTGCAAAATCTTTGCTCAGAGTCACTGCTTAACTCTGAATATTCCTAAATTTGCTGTAAGATTCTTTTCTGGGTGGGTGGCAGTTTTGTAAGTACTGTGCCTTCTCAGTGTGCCCTGAGCTGCTCACGCTGAGGAGCCCAGCACTTAGCATAGCCTGGCTGCTGTCACAGACTTGTCACTTGTCAATCCTGATCTCCAGAAAGAGACCCATTTACATGCATGCAAATCTTAGGAATTATCCTCTGCTATGCAGGAGTCATATTCTCATGTATGGGCATATGCAACCCGTGATCTAATGCAACTTCAGCATTGCAAACAGGCCTAGAAAATCATCAAACATTTAGGGTCTGCTGAAAACGCTTGACTATGTGGCAATTAATGTATACATTTGGCATGTAAACTGACAGGCAGCTTTCATTTAATTTACATCTCTTGGAGGTTGCTTTCCTCCAAAAGAAATAAAACATTTTTCTCCTTGACAAATAGTAAGTAGAAAAAAATTGTTTAGGACAATCATTTATGTGTTTATTGTTTTCATGTGGTTTTCAGGATCTCTTGGAACGCAATTACATGAAATATATAAAATTTCTCATATCTCAAATGCATTCTCAAGTTATGTTGTCCAGCTCAGTCACGGAACACCATTTTTTGTGACCTAGAGAAGTAGCATTCATGTTTTTTTCTGAACAGACAGGGTGATGTTTTGGTCACCAAGATGTAATTTGCATGTGTTCAATTTTAGCTGCTTCATGGTTTCCATTAGCAGGAGACACACATCAGTTAATGACTTTCTCTATAGATGCATTCAGGTGCATGAGAAAACAAGTATATGCGTGTCGCTGCTGAACCGCTAGCCGCGTGCAAGAACCAGCCTGGATCGGGTGAGGCGAAATTCTGATTTTATTATTTAATTCCAAAACTTATATAGACTTTTAAAAGTTCCTCCGGATTGGGTCAATTCAAAACCTCCCCCTAGGCCGATAGGCCAGGCTGAACTGCCCATCTTTCCAGAGACAGTTTCAAAAACATCCAAACCTTATCTTTATTTATAAAACACAGGCAGAAGAAGAGAAAAATTCCCATGGGAAAGAGTCTGTGCTACCACATATGTGTGTGTGTTTTAGCTGTTTGCAAATACCTTCAGTACTTGGTGTTTCATTTGTATATACAGATACTAGTTTTGTGTTTTGTATAGTAATCACATACTTGTTACTTACTCAGATTCACATGCTAGTATTTCATATTTGAAATCATAAGCAGGTCGATTGGAGCATAGTTTTTTCTATTGCTTCTTAGCATACAGGTGCAGTACAAACTACAGCTAGGAAGCTATTTTGCAGTGCTCTACATGCCTGTTTATGCATCTTTGCATTTATCTTCATTTTGAATGTATTTTCTACTGTTAAGCAACTATAGCTTTTATATAAACTGGTATTTCACATAGGGCTGGAAAAGGTACCTTTGTAACCAAGAATGTGCAAAGATAAAAGTAAGAAAATGTTATTAAATGTCTGAAATTAAATGTAGAAATATACTCTGGGTATTCTTGAGCCTTTGTTTAGGAATCTTTGTTTCAATTTATTCCATCTATTGGGCTATAATGATAAAGGTTTTTATCACAGTTCAGTAAAGTCCAATGTAGCCATGCAAGCTGTTTGCAAAATCAGATGAATTTTGAGTGTCTAAAATGACCCATTTTATTTACATTAAGGAATAAGCTACTGAAGATAATGCAGAAGCTAAACTACTGATGCCTTGGGATATTTTAGTGCCACAGGAAAAGCTACCACTAATTCTACTTAAGACTCAGGATTATCAGAGGCTGGGGCTAGGGTACTGTGGCCACCCTGTGTTTAGGAATGGATAAAGGTAAAAAAGTCACAAACACATAGGCAGATTGCCAAGTCTGAGCCCTTTCAGCGGTTGCCTCTATTGCAGTTATAACATAGGCAGACATAAATACTTGGTTCCTGTTGTGTCACTTCAGCTAGAGGAGGTATGTGTTAAGATTATGAATCTTGCACTTGCTTCATATCTCCTTAAGAAAAGATAATACTATGATTTATGATTTTAAATATGATTTAACTCCAATGTATTTGAATGAAATAGTGCATGACACTTGTCTGTTAGTCCAAATGATGTCTTTTGTTTCTCTGGCTCAAGGCTTTGGAATGTGAAACCTGAAAGATGTATTTTTTAAAATTTTACATAAAATTGCTTTTTCTAAAGATATGCTTAACCAATTTGTTCAACTCCTTTTAGACATAATAAGGCAAAACTATTATCCTTCTCAAGTTTGTAACCCCTTCTTCCTCATTTTCTAATATGAAAAAATATCTGTTGCTCTGGCTACTGTTCTGAACATTAAATCTGAATGAGATTGTGATAGATACCATTGTCTTCCTTGTAGGTATGGGGTAAAATTTAGGGAAGGAGTGTGGCAGAAAATCTGTGTATATAAATTAGATTTCCACAGTGATAAACTGTTTTGCTCTTGCCAGAAACCTGAAGCCAATACTCCCCTATTCTCAGATTCTGCTGAGATGTATTTCCGTACACTGATCACGTAGGAAGGTGCAGATATGTGATTTTTGTTAACTGTAACTTGAGATTCTACCCCTTTTCAGAGTTATTTTTGTTATTTTATTAGCTTTTGGTGCCAGGAACCCTTTTGTGTGTGTGTTGGCTGAGGAAGCAGAGAGCCTTGGGGACCATTCCAGTTATTCCATATCACAGCAATGCCCGTGTGCAGCAAGAAAACACTGTGGGGAAGACCAGGATGCTGTGGCACTGGCTTTGTACTTGCAGAGCAAAATGAAAATCTAGGGGAGTGGCAGAAAATATTCCTGTCCCTGGTGTGGATTGCTCACCTGAAACACACAGTGTTATTTAAGTTTCTGTTATGAACCATCTGTTGTTTGTTATTAGAACTGCAGTAACTGATCTTCCCTCATAATTGTTTTTGCATATGAAATGAGCTCTATTTACTTGTTTCCCCAAGGCCGTTGCTTCAGTCATTCTGTTTATTTTGCTCCATACTTATGAAACCTTTATGAAAGAGGAATGCAGTACATTAGGCGTTATATGAATGTCTTGCTCCTGCAATGAAGCTTTCCAGACAGACAAGGTATTGCTCAAGGATCTTGTGTTTACTTTATACAAACTAAGAAACTCAGTAGCATATCCTTTCCTTATTTTTTCCTGGGGATTCTTTGCTAGTGCCTTTAGGTTTTCCCAGTAGTTTGTACTGATCTGAGATTTATTCTTGTGAAATAAAGGACTGCTAGAAACGGAGTGAACTATTCCTTCTACTGTCTTGTGTCTAAGATTTTAGATTAGATCCTGATAGATGGATTTTTATGTCAAAGGTTTATGTTCTGTGATGTCAGAATTCATAATTTGAAAATTAAAAAACATGTTTATCTGTTTGCAGTTCATAAATCTTAGCCTTCACTGAATGAGTAGTCTAGAGCCCACACACATCCTGGCTGCTATGAAGATTTATGGTGTGCTGTAGAAAACAGCACATTACAATACCATTCCTAAAATTGCATTAAAAAGAAATTGCTATTGTTGAAAGAGAGAAAACTCAACAAAAATGTTTGTACTAACTCCAGAAGTGATACATCTGAACCCTTCTTACATGTGTAGAGTTGAAACTGTTTTTCATTCATGCAGAACATGTTAAATCATCTATCAACACATTTTACATTAGATTTTCTGAAGTTGTTTTCAATATTATCCATCTCTATGCAATGTTATTTGTTCAATTTAAACACGCTTTTACACGACAGTAGTAAAATATTTGTGGTCATCTGTTCCCTAACATTGCACTCTTTGAGCATAATCTACAGCCTAAAATGCATGCGTAAATCTTTAATAGCTCTTTCTACACTTGTTTATTCTCCTAATACATGCTGGAATTGCTTTCTGTGTTTAATTGAACACAATGTGTGTAAGTTTCTAGGTGAGCAATGCTTCTGTTCATTTTAATGTATTTCAGTGCTGTATAATTCAAAGGCTTTTGTTTCATTTTGGATTTTCTAATTTGAAGTCATTCAACTGAACTTGGATACAACCTCTATATTTCTGATGGATTTTCTTGTCTTCTTCTCCAGCTAAAAAAACCCCAAAACATATTAGCATGACACTTCATAGCTACATTTCCCCCATCAATTGGATTTGCTTTAATCTAAATCTTCTTATTAAAGGAATCCATGTTAAAAAAGTAGTTAATTCTTCTGTGTGTTGTACAGATCTATACATAATTTTCCTTTTATGTCCTTCATTTCTTATACAGAAGGAAGTTCTTATGATTTCTAAATAGCCTAGTGTAATTAAGTAACTTTAAGATCTCCTTCAGCTGTGTCTGTTAAGAAAGCAACTTGCAGTAACCAAATGTTGTCTCGTTTTAGGTACTGGTTTTTCACTTGTCCTGAAAATGCATTTTCTTCCCAAAGGAACTTTGATTTGTTTTGAGGAGCAACAATTGAGTTGCTATTGACGTACATAAATATAATTACTAACTCTGTGTCATATGAGTCTTTGTCATCAGAGTACGATGTCATCTGAAGAATTTTATTTTAAATACTTTTAATGATGTTGGAAAGATCACTTTGCAGGCTTTTGCTTTTTCTGATTTAGTTCTGGGGAACAGTAGGCCTGTGAAAAGGGTACATTTACAATATCCAGCTATTACATTTCTTGAAAGCAGCTTTGTCTAGAGGCCTAGTGATGGGATTACAAATTGGTCATTGCACAGAGGTTGAGATAGCATGTTCAGTGAGTGAAGAACAACAGTCAATACCGTACTGTTGTAGTGCATTGCATTAGAATCAGCTTCCAGTTATCAGGGGACTGAGTGCACTGAGTGTGGCTACAAAGCATTTTATTGCTAGAGAAACACCACTGGTTATCACCTTATGCTGCAAATATCTGGCTATTCAAAAGCATCCAGTTATAGTGGGGGAAGGGAACATCCAACAAAACATATTTATTTATAAATGCATGTATTTCTATATTAGTATGTAGTGTTTGAATGTTCCAGCATATCATAGTTGATGTCTAACATTGGTTTACCTAAACTAGCTGATGGTCCTTAACAGGTAAAATGCTGTCAATGGAATTAGTTTAATTTAAACATAAAATTTCTGTGTGCTGTGTAAAGAGCAGAGAAAACTTTTCATTTAATTTTTTTTCCCTCCAAAAGGCCCCTGGGATTTTTTTTTAAAGAAGTATATTATTTATTAAGTATTATATATTTATTATTAAAGTTCAAATATTCTTGCCTGGGAAGAATAAAAATAAATATTGATGTCAAATCAGCTTTGTATTTATGATAGCAGTGAAAAACTTGAGACATAGGAAGAGCTATATATCAAACTGGCAAGCTGTAAACTAGAATTTCTGAATAGGAGCAATAGAAATACAGCTTTAGCACGCTTGTGAAATACATTAGTACTTTTTAAGTAATAAATCATGCTAAGGAACTTCCTAGTCTTAAAGATTTTCTGTTATTTTAATTTTTTTTTCTAGTAGAATGAGAATTGTGCTATTTTGCTGAAAATAGCCTGTCACAAAATTGAGTATTTATGAAAAACAGATTGCAGAAAGATATGATTGAAAATCAGCAGACTTTTAAATATTTATGAATCAGTTAAAATATCACTCATGTTCTTGCTGTTCATTTCAGATTATAAAATAAACTGCAGTGATTTAAAATGTGTCTTTGGCTAAATATAGAAATAGTTTATGGTTGTAGACAATTAACATCCAAATGTTGATATCGTTAATCAGCTCTTGTTCTTGCAAAACATTGATTTAACTTTAGGTATGGTGATTTGAAAATATGTTTTCCTAAAAGAGTTAACTATTTATGTGCTGAAAGTGGTTGTAATACAAGTATCAAATATGAGTTTAAGGAAGGCTATTTCTTGACCTGACATTTGCAGACTGGGATGTGAAGGAAACAATAGTCTGTTCCAGCTGGGTTTTTGGCAGGAAGGGAAGTGTTTCAGCAACATAAAATAAACCTTGTGAAAAGGTTAATACTGCTCTTCACCTCTTTATATGCAAGCAAAAAAACCCAGTCCCCTTGAGTATCTCCAAATGTATTGAATGGCCTTTAGAAGATTTTTTGAGTTCATATCACATGGTTGTACATTGCTTTTCACATGTCTACCTAGAGTGAATGACTTACAGAAATTTTATGAAGATATGTCTCTCTAAGAATAGTGATTTCATCATCTTGGGTGTGATGTTTAAATGTTCAGTAAAGCCTTCAGAATCCCAAGGATACCTGTGTGCAGCCTCGAGCCAGAAGCTGTTTGCTCAAAGTAATCCCATCTGTTGCACAACATCACAAAGATGTTTCCAAGGAATTACTCCTATAGAGCACTTCAGTCAACGGACCATGAGGCAATGAATTGTCAAACAATGATGGTCCCCAGTGGCAAGTGAAAGAAGGACAGCTGAGAACTTTTGATATTAAAGTACTTGATCTACTGAGCTAGTTTATGAAACAATACATGTGGGAGATAAAAGAGTGGTTTTTAGATGGAAGGAGGTAATGTTCAGCATTCTTAATTTGTATTTCAGAGTAATGCTTATCTTTGGAAAATAAGCCTGATTGAGAGAGAATGCAGTAAAATGATTTGTAATGGTAAAGACCTCTTTTCCAGATAATGTTCCATGATCTCACTAATTTACTTTAGGACACATCTGTGGTAATTGAAGAAATCCAGAAATGCATTTTGTTCCAAGTTTCAAAGGTTCTAAACACAGACTCAGGTTTCATGACTACCATCTGCTGCCTCCTAAATGGCTTTGCAAATTTGCATCATTTTACAAAGCACTAATGAGACTTTAACATTTTTCTCTATGAAAGAACTGAAGTGAGCCAGCTGAGTACTTTTTACCCTGATTGTCTTAACCTCTTTTTACTGAAATGGAATTGTTTGATAGCACCAGCCATCATTTTCACATAATTGCCTTTCTCATTCACGCTTGTTTTCTCTGACACTGTACATAGCAGACAATCCTTGCCTCAATGTTTTTGTAGTTTCTTAATTACGAGCTGTCAGTGTTGAATGAATGCTTTAAGAGTGTATGAGTATCTACATACTGTTTTGTCACCTTTGGTAACTTTGCATGTCATATCGAAGACTCCCGGTAATTACTGTAATAGTACTTCAGAGAAGTTATGTCAGCCTGCACTTACCATTAATGCATTAACGTGTCAAAGCAGCAGTGAATGACACAGCTCTAAGCAATCTTAAAAGCTACTAATGGTAGCCCAACTCAGAGGAATTGATTTGTAAGCAACACTAAAGCCATAAAACTTTCATCCTGAAATATGGCTTCACGAAGTCTCTTTCTATCATCCACCTTATATTCAGTGCATGAGGAACAGCTGTTTGAATAAAGCTGCAATCTGTAAGGACAAATGTTTCGTGCCATCCATGGTGGTGTATTACTGCCAGAAGAAAGGCAGCAAAATGACAGAATAGTTAAAAGGATTCAGCTGGTAACATTGAAAAAGAAAATTTCGAAGACTGTACTGTTCCACCAGTAGGAATCTAGAGTAGCTCAAATGATGAGGGAATTATGTCTTGACTTAAGTTTTAATAAGTGAGATTGGACTCTAATGTGAAATATATTTATGCACTTGTAAAGAAAAGCATTTAGTGACTAAAATGATAAATATCTGATAGCTAACTATAAAAAGGCAAAGAAAACCCAACAAAAATACCTGGGTCTGGGAGATGGTGGTACAGGGGCAGGGAAAAGAGTTTTCTAATGGTTCTTGGGTTATGACCTCTTTACGTAGCATCCACTTCAGCAGCCCAGAATTTGGGGTAGAGTTTGCTGTTTCCTAACTGGATGCAGGGGAAGAAGAGGGTACATGAGAGAGGAGGTCCCTTTTAGAGAATGACAAAAGCAGTTACAGCTCCAAAAGTTTGAAGAATGTAATTTCTAAAGGATAGGGCATTCAGAAATGTGTCATACTATGTGTGGATATCAGATGATTTTACCATCAAGAATAGGGCATGGAGTTTAACTCTTCTGAAGTAATTCATTTATCAAAAATCCATGTGCAAAGCAAACAAGGGGGAACACTATTTGGAAGTTTCATCTTAAATATCAGCACACAACTAAAATTCTCTTTCTGCTGATGTCAGTGAGAGCTGTGTTATCAACTTCAATGAAACCAAAGTTTTTCTTTATATATCCATGTATATCTTATCTCCCTGCAGAACTGAGGGCTAGAAGGAAGGAAGATGGATTACTAGAAATGGAAAATAAACACAAAGCAGAAAATGGCAGGTGATGAGAGAGCAGGTTATTATAAATGAAGAGGCAAAGAAATAAGAACAAGATAGAAACAAGATTAGTCAAAGGAAGGCTGAGAGGAGAAGAAGGATTGGAAAAGAAAACTATGAAAGAGTTTCCTAATATTCCTAATAGTTGAAAAGTTTAGGATTTTTGATCAACATGGTCAAATATTCTATTTCTTCAGTCAACGGCTGTGAAATCACAATGGGGAGCCAGGAGTATTTTCCAGTACTTCGCTGAAGTACCAGCTGCCAAGTCAAAAACCTGTAATAAGAATTTTTAATTAATGAAAAGAAGGGGAAAGAACTAGTTGCTGAAAGTTTGAAAATAAATTTTTCAGTCTTCATGTTCATTTCTTTCCTCTTCAAATATTTTTATTTTGGTGGCCTGAGGGTGTAGGAGGCTTTATAGGCACCATTTAGTAGACTGATTAGTGTTTGGGAGAAAAGAGACAAATTTTTGAGGTAGCCTAGGGGAAAAAAAAGTCCTTGTGTATGCAAAAACTTGTCTAATTATTTTTTACTTAGAAATGTCCATTCTGTGTTTAGAATCTTGATGTCCACTTTCCCTTATCTGCTTTTCATGGCAATTTAGGGGGAAAAAAAATGTTATTTAAAAAGAAATTCCAGACATTTCATCTTTCCTACCCCGGCAATTATTCAAAAAGTGATTTTTTGGTGCCAGAACTTATCTGCATCTCAGCAAAGGCTGATAATGACCAGCAAGATACACAAACAGTATTTTAAAGCCCAGGAAGTTTATTTGTTATGATTCTTAAGATTCTTGATAGAACTAGCCATATGGGAGGTTTGTCATGTGTTTTGTTAATATCTGGACTTTTAAAGTAAGATTAAGCCATGAAAAGTTTGTAGAAAGTAAAATATAAGTAAACTTGATAAAACATTGTCTTTTAAAGCTCAACTTACTTTAGTAGCTATCCATGCTATGTTTAGAAAATTGCTGTCACAATGCTTTTACTGGTAACCACTGAACATCAAAACCAAAATTGTTTGTAATTCATAGATTCAAGTTTAAGATCTCTTACGTGTTACACCCACCCTGTAGATTTGGGATTTTTATGGATATTTTCTATTAAGTGTACAATATAATAGTGTTAAGTGTTACATCTCTCTAAAAAATTACAAATTTTGTCTTTGAATTCAGGGTAGCTTTACTTAAAGTCTCAAAATTTTTTTGAGAGAGAAAAAACCCAAAAAGATTATTTGTGTTACAGTTATAAACATCATGGGAAAATCTTCAATCTAAGGTCTAACAAACTTCTTTTTCAGCTTTTGAAGACTCATATTTTTTTCTTAAGTATTTTGTGTGACTTAAAACTTTCTTACACGGGGTAATGCTATTTTATAGGATTAATTTTAAAAAATGCACTGAGTGCCATGCTAGAGCAGGAACACACAATGGACATGTTTGAAAATGGCAGAAAGAAACCTTAAATAATCTTGTGGATTTGCAAGGATAAAGTGACTGAAATGAACTCTTGGGAGGATTATTGAGTAATGCTAAGTATCTTAACAGAAATAACTCTCTTTTTTATTATGTGTGGAGTATTAATGATTGTCAGTTGACTAAAATGGGTTATCTTGTGTTTTAGATGAGTGCCAGAATTATCAGGGTGTAGGAACTTAACATGTGACACGAACCAAGCTTGTAAAATGAATCAAGAATATTTTGTCATCTAGAGTCTTAAAATAGAGAAGTGCTGTGTGGTAGCTGTCCCAAAGGTGCTAATTGCTCTTACTAATGTATTGCACTTGCTTTGAATCACTGTTTATTTGCTTAATAATTGAGTTTTTTGTTTTCATATCCCTTTCTCACCAAAAGTTATTCTATTCTTTCCACTCTGTCCTTGGTACATTTGATAATGTTTGCCATTGTAACAGGCATATAGGTCAAATGAAAAACATTTAGCTTTGCAGAGAAATGCATTCCTTCACAGTGGGAAATATATTTTGTTCAATACTTCCTGCCACCAGAACTAGTGTAGACACTGATATACAGGTACTTAGGCTTTTTTTCTGTTTCTGGCCAAATGTCATGACACAATATATAGCCTAAAAATTATTTTGGTTTTAAACAGACAGTACTTTTATTGACTGGCATAACTGAACAACCATAAACTTGGGAAAGATTTAGATCTCAAATGTAGTTGAAGGCCATTTCTATCAGAGAGGTTTTACAAAGACAGACATCAAAGGTTAAAAATCTAGATCTCAACTTTATGACCAGCTGTAGATTTGGAAATGTGATATGATTTACAGAGTTTACCAAGGCAATTTGTTTATCCAAAATTCATAACAGCATGCTTCTAGCTGTCGAAGTAGATTCTGAACCTATGACAGCCATTTTATTCAGCCTATGACGTTTGCCTGGGGTCAAAAGTGCATCCACATCAGCTCCAAGGAGTAGCATCGTACCCTCATGGTACAGTTAGCTATGAATTCTGCATCAGTACCTGACCAGGGCCCACCTGGGAGATGCTTTCCACACTCTGATCAAGATTAGGTTTTCTTCTTCTTGCCTCTAAGTCACTTTCATATTCTGACTTCATTTAGCTAATGAATATTTTCATCTAAAGAACTGCAAGGAGATGCTGTTACTTCAAATAGCTAGAACAAAGGCTTCATTTCTTGTTGCCATTAAACCCAAATGTTAATGGCAAAAAGGTACTTTTGGGAAGTACAAATCCAAGGTTTGAAACTTTTATTGCATTTATGTAAATTTGCCTCTGAAACACTTAAAATTTTCCTTGCAAGGTTAGAGAGACCTAGAGACAGCAAATTATTTTAAACGACTTATTCATGTAGATGAGGTAGGCTTTTTGCCAGAAAACTGTTTTATATCCCTTTCCAGAAAAATGTCCTGTTAACCTTAATCTGTTGAAGTGAGGCATTGCTTAGATGTTGAATTATTAGAACAATATTGTAAAAGAGCGAAAGTTGATGTGGAAAATAAACCTGCACTGAGCAGACTATAAAATGTTTAATAGCATTACTGTCACAATTGTACTTAATGGTTCTTAAATAATAGTGCAAATATTACAGTACCTCTGAGTCTTCAAAAATATGCATTTCATTAAATAGGCTTTTGTAATCAGTTGGGACATACTGTTTTCTTCTATGCAGTTTTTATTATGAATGAAACGAGTTGTAGTTTACTGCTTTAATCCTTCCCTTTCAGAAAGGCAGGTGAGGCACCAGCTACACACTATACATAATATACAAATCCTTCCATTTCTTTAAATTCCATCCTTGTGTAAAACATGTGTCACTCAAAGGAGCAGCATAATATTGTAGAAATACTGCAGTGCCATAAATGTAATACATTGGGAACAAGTGCTTTAAAGTACTCCAGTATTTTAAAGTACAATCTGAGATAATAAGAAAATAGTTTAACTGTGATATTTTAAAAGGCTTGAAGTCATCATCCAAAATAGTTTCATACTTGTAAGAATTCTTTGAACATCTAGAATGATAACATGACACTGTATCTTCTTGAAATTACATTTTCTCTATGTATGCTTTCTGAAATTTTTTGGAAGATAAGAGGTGCTGTACATGTAGTCTGATGTGCCTGATATAGAGACTAACCAACAGTTTTGTTTATTTCATCTTTTTCTTCCCTTCTTTTCACAAAATCATGGAATGGTTAAGGTTGGACCCTTAAGTGGGTCATCTGCTCCAACCTCCCCGTTCAAGCAAGGTCATTCTAGAGCACATGGCACAGGATTGCATCCAGACAGCTCTTGGATATTGCCAGTGAGGGAGACTCCACAGCCTCTCTGGGCAATCTGTTCCAGTGCTGAGTCACCTGCACAGTAAAGAAGTTCTTCTTCATGTTCAGGTGGAACTTCCTGTGCATCATTTTCTGCCCATTGCCTCTTGTCCTGTTTCCTGGAACCACTAATGCAGAGCCTGGCTTCATCCTCTTGGTACCCTCCCTTCAGACAGCGCTAAGAAATGAATGGTCCTGTTCTGTAACTCCCCACATCCTTTAGCTTCTATACAAGCACAATGGTGCCATGATTTGCCAAAGTCCAAGGAGCTGTGCACAGTAGCTGAACCCTGGGTTGGCCTACTTGGACCTGGGGTAGTCCTGTGTGTGCAAGCAATGCTCATGCCATGAAGGTGCTGGTAGCTGAATGTTCTCTTTGCCCCTCAGCTGAATCTCAGATCAGGCTGTTTGGCTTCATGCAACAGACTTTGTCTGAGAGACAGTTTCTGCTGCAGAGCGTGCAGGATCTTCTGCTGGCATATGGAATATGATGAGCTGCTCATTCTTGGAAATCATCCAGTATCTTCTTACCTTTGCAGAAGTTTTGCCTGATCTCTGAGCACCAGAGTAATCACCAGTTGTGATTACTTTTGGGGGAAATGCAGCACTCCAGTGAAACATTCCTCACGTCATTGAGACTAAAATTTTTTGTAACTGCTTTTTAAGGAAAGTATTTTTTACTGCTCAGGCTTCTAGTTTGGCTGATTACTGACTTCCAGGAGTGCTTTTTTCCCCCACTGGATCTTGTGTTGAATATATATACAAAGAGGACAAAAGTTACACTGTACTTAAAATGGATTCAAATTTCTGCATATGAAACTGGTTTATCTTAGCTTTCCCTGCGCTTGCTAATTAAAGGTGTCTTAAAGTGATACTATACACTGAATTCCAGGTTGTGTACTAACCTGCTTTGAAGCCACGTGGTCATATATTCTTAAATTATTTGTATTTTCAAGAGTACAAGAATTTTGCTCTGCATAAAACCTTCATTTGTTGTATCAATCACTATATGTGTGTAAAAAATTGTATATAGCTATAAAGAACATCTGAAACTTTCTATAATATTCTTCAATCTCAGAAAGAATGGCAATGATAAAATCTCTATTGTCTAATCAGTTTATAGAATTTTTCTCTGATACTGTTGCAACCATCAAAATTTTTTTATCAGCAAGGGAGAATATGATTGTTTTTCCAGTTACAACCCTAGATTTTCAATCTTCCATTGAAGAGAAGCACTCTTTGAAAGACATTTTAAAGTTCATTGTTATTTCTTAACATTTTAAAAATTCTTAGCGTGCATAATACAGCATAACTTCAGTAGTCTGGTTTCTAAATCAATAAGAATGTTACGATTGTAGACTAAAATCTATTCTATTTGTGTTATAACTTTTCTTTTCCAAATATGATAAAAAAATCTTAGAAAATGAAGAAAAAAAAATCTGAATCTATATGCTCTTCAGCCTGTGTTCCTTTTGGAATCTCTCTGTCATCCCTGCCAATTCTGGCAGAGTGAAATAAGAAAAAAATAGAGACCTTTTAAGAAGAATCTTGCAGTTCAGTTATCAGTGGGTTAAAACTCACTCTACTACATTTTGCCTTGGCTCATATTTTGCCTCAATCTTTTGAACTACTCAATCTATACTTTAAATAAAAAAGCAAGAGGATATAAAAAGAGAGAATCCAAAAAATGTAGTCGAGCAGGAAAAGGTTTGGCTGAAACAGTAAATGACTGATGTTCATCAGAGTTCTGGGAAAGGGCATAAACATTTGTGATCTGGTGGAGGAGAATAAGTGTAATTTCAAAATGTCAACAGAAAGTTGTCTGGGAGGATCATTCAGAAAGGATACTAGACAAGCAAATTGTGTCTATCACTGCTTTACATTGCAGAATACCTAAAGACTGAATTCAAGCTATATGTTAAATACGTGGTAGTAATTTTCTATGACAATGTGTCATAGAAATGCATAAGAGAAAGTTATTGGACATTTGGTACCATATAAAAATATATTTTGGATTGGGATAGCCTGAAAAAAAATCTTGTTAATTTCTGTTAGAAACGTTACATCCCCTTATGTGTAACTGAAAACTTCCAGACAAGAGTGACTGTGAGCCATGGATTATCTCCTCTAGGAATAGCTTTCTGTCTTATTTTTCATTTTAATAGCTGTTTTCTGACTGTTACGTTTGTAGGCATTGGATAAAGACTGTTTGCTCTTTTGGATCCTCAATCACATGAATTCTTATTGCTGAGGATATTGCTTGATATTCTGAGTACTTCCCTCCATTGTTATGGGACCTGGCTCTAAGCTTCTGATTGATAGTAATCCCAGTGTTGTACTTACCCATTCAAGGAGGGGATGGATGATGCCTACATTAATAACTTCATGCCCTGTGTGTTTGTCCCTCCTTAAGTAACTTTAGCATATTCCATAAAATGACACAATGGACCAGGTCCTGCCATGTACATTATGCACGTTTTTGTACAGTACAGGAGTAGAGATCTTTCTGTTCTCTCATTAGAAAGTAACCTTGGTTTCTATTCAAGAGTTACCCCTCTATCCTTGTGTGCCTACATCTGAAGAAAATCCGGATGGGAACTCGAGGACTTGATTCAGTTCTAGATTTTAAAATAGCTGTCAGCTATTTCAGCTGTCAGCTATCTTTTGTTATGTTTGAGGCACTGACAATGCCTCGGGAGGCTGTTAATGGCATGAAATTGCAGGAGTTATAATGAATGAAAGTTTTCTGTTAGACATTCATATTTCTCTTGAGAAAACTGTTTTTTTTTTTGTTTGTTTTTTTTTTTTAAGAAAGAGAGTTGCTTTACTAATGAATTGATGTCTGGGAAAAATCTTGCAATGTCTCTGGTAGATAACACTAATGTGTTGCTAACTGTTGGACCACATTCAGTGCTCTGCAGGTGAATTAAGTCCCTATTATGGTGTTTATGAGATACTCAGTTAAAATTTAGGGATATGTAGCATGCATAAGTGCAAAAGGTCTCATACATATATATATATAAAATTAAAATGGAGAGGTCATTTTTCTTCTAGTACCACCAATTTCCTTTGGTAGCCCCCTGAGCCTACCATATATCTCACCTTGTAGCCATGGCAGTGCAATAATTCTCAAGCTGAACCTTTTCAGGGAATGTAGCTTAAGTTTCACCAGCAGCAGGAAGCATCTGACTGAAAGGCAAATCATGATCTTCTGGAGATGAGATTCATGCTGTGTAATTCTGAGATCACTGTGGGTCTCTGAAGGGATGGACAAGTTTAATAAATTTCTTCCCAGAGGCAGCTTATTTTCTGCTGCCTGAAGTTTCAGCAGGCGATTTCTTCAACTGCTAAACTTCATTCTTTAGAAAATGCACCGACCTTAACTGTTAAAATCAAATTTTAAAAGCTGGTAATTTTTCTGTTGCTTTCCTGGTAGCCCGTGCTGATTTAAAAGTTTGCATCATTGTCACCAAAAAGGTGATATTACTTCAATGTTTTACTAACTTTTTAAAACTGTGAAATGCGAACAGAAAATTAAGATAATAATGAGTGAAAGAGGAATGTTATCTTTATATATTAAACACATTCTGATGGGTTATAGATCCATATCACTGCAGGTCACTCAGCCCCTAATTGACTGTTGTACTCTATTCATCATGTACTATCTATTCAGCAGAAATAGTAAAGGGATGACATGATAACCCTTGTGAGTTGTACTATTCTATGCACTCCGTAGGTATTCATTCTGCCTATTCAACATTTATAATATCATGGAGGGGTTTTTTTATAACGCTTCAGCTACTTTGTCCCAGAACACTGAAAGACCATACAAGCATACAAAGAAACTCTTGTGTACAAGAGGCAATTACTCTTCTATACTGGGACTGTTACAATATTGTGAGTTACAGAGCTGTGCACACATCAGCAGCTCTTCCATGGAAGTATCTCTTATTTAAAATACAGCAAGAGAAAACTGCCTCAAAACATATTTCATTCCTTCATTCTGCTACGCATTTGGCCTTGATCCAGCTTACATATAAATTAAATTGGTTGTTTTCAAGTAATTTATTTTTGATCATATTTGTGTGTCTGACTGACAATAAGAGTTTGCCTGCCTGATAATAACAGCGACTTGTTTGTGCTCACTGCTGCCTTAGAAGGTAAAGTTGTGACTGGACTTGATTTACACATGAGCAGTTGTACCTTCCTGAACTATGGGAAAACTAATGCTTGGCTCATATATTAGTGGTATATTAATGTTAACTAAATATATATATATATATATGTAATGCTCAGAGCAAGGATCTTTTGAAATATTTTACAGCAAAATAGTAGGGCATCCATCAATGTCATGGTTCCTGTGGGAATAAATATTTTGTGATGCCATAACTTTGAGACGGTAACCTTGTAGCTTTTACATGTCTTAAGAGTTTTTATGTATTGGAGTAATGTTCTGCAGCTGGATTTAAACACAGATGTTAGAATGATGTTGGTAATAAACATCTTGGTTTTCCAAGGAAAGTGAAAAGATGCTTTTTGCAGTGACTGTTTACTTGCAGGGAATGTTTGCCGTGAACTAGTATGAACTTCATGGCAGGTAGAACGATGGGTTTCATGTTTGGCTTTTTTCCCCCCCTTTCTTTGGAAGTAATAGGCATAGCTGTTAAAAGAATTGTTTTATTACCAAATTATTATGTTATTATCAGATCGAAAAACTAGGTAAGATTCTGAAAGATAATAAAAATACAGAAATTAACGACTAAAACTACTTGTTGCTGTAGAGGGCAAAATAAATTTTAAAATTTTATGGGCTTACAAGAAAATATTAGTTAGGATACCCTTCCTAGCTTTTTATTGTAGTGTTGCTTATCAGTTATGGTCAGCAATTACTGTATGAAAATGTTCAATGATTTGCAAGTCGTACAGCAAGCCAAACTCTGTACCACAGAATACTTCCATTTAAACCCTTTCCATCCTATTTGCATTGAAATACTGTATGTCCAGTCTGAGATGTCTTCAAGGCTAGCATATTTTTTCCATAAATATAAACATTTTGAGATTAAATATGAGGAGACAGAAATCTGAGCTGAAATTTATAGAAATTAGAGATATTTCTTTTTCAAAGTGGAACATTTGCTACAATTCCATTTCTTTTTTTGTTGAGTCAGTTTCCTAGAATGGATTATTACCTTAGAGCACCAGATTTTCACTAATTAAGAATTTTTAAAAATGTTTTCCTTAATATGCATAGTAAGTGTTTCCTGGAAAACAACTGAATTATTTAAAAGTATTATAACTTTAATTGCTTTCCCTATTAGGTAATAGCTTGTTTGTATCTAGGGAGAAACACATGATGTAGACAATGTGGTTTAATTGCACTGTAATATCATTAACTTATTTGGGAACACTGCTGGGAAATTAATCATGTAGTGGAGGTCATTGTTCTTGCATTGATTACTCGTGGTTGCTCTGGGGTTGTGCTATCAGTCCTCTTCCTACTAACTTTTCTCAACTTTTCCTGAGAGCCTGTTGTGTTTGGGGTTAAACTGTTACCAGGGAAAAGAAATTGTCTTCCTGTTGTAATAAATACTGAAGGTTTTGGCTTCCTTGCTACTCAAAAGGCATTTCCAATTCCAGTTTATAAGACAGCTCAACCTTCTTATGAAATGAAAATTTGACTGCATCCTTGTTGCCAGGATACAATTTAGACTGTACCTTTTCTACCTTCTTATCTTGCAAACAGAGTAAAGTCAGTTGTGAAAATAATATTTCCACTCCAGTAGTCACTTTGAAGTTCTGAAAAAACCTAAATTAGTGCGCAGACCAGGTATGATGATTGTTTTGTAATCCTGGATATTTTAAAAATGTCAGTTGGTAGTTTTATAGTGTGCAACATGGATCTCATTAAACTTATTCTAGAAGGGGGAAATATGAAGTAAAGGTTCTCAATATGTTTTGTGAAACTGGCGTGGCTGGAATTGCAGACGAAACAAGTTCAGAAATATCCTGTATTGCCACTGGAACAGAGTGGGTTTTGTGGGTCACTTACCATGTCTAATACTGTATATGCCAGTCTCTTATTATTTCTCTAGAGAATTAAATGCTTAATGTGATTTTTCTTTTCTGCATGTGTAGGTTAGAGAAAACAGCTTCAAAAAGCATACCCAGACAGTTCTTCATTCAGGAAGCCGTGAGCTTTACAATGCTTCTTCATTCATGTGCAGATCTTTTTTTCATATTTTTGGACTAGAGGAACACCTTTTTTTTTTTTCCCCCAGAGGACTTTTGCCTTGGAGAAAGTGATGTGCTGAGCCTGAAGAGTTGTGTCATTTCAGGTGGCATTTCTGATATGCAAAACCAAGGCTCTGACTGTTCTGGAGTTAAATACCTAATATATATTACAAGCTGAGGTCTTTGAAGTGTCCTGTAGAGATGTCATACTATTTGTAGAGCTCTGTTTTTGAAAGTATAAGGCCCAGTCTTTCCAGAACTGGTGCTGGGAGGTGATTTTTGTTCTGAAGAGAGCAGAGTCTGTTTATTCAAAATTTATAAACACATATGTTTATACCTGCTGCCTTGGTTAGAAACTAGAATTTTCTGGCTCCCCAAAATTGTAGTGTGTGTGCTGGAAAGACACTTGCTGTCTCAGAAGTGCGGTGTTTTTTGAAACTAAACAGCAGAGTTTTGGTCTGTGGGATGTACTAGTTCTATGGGACTGTTTCCCAAGAAGTCATTCCGCTGTTCTAAATTTTCATCTGAGGTGTTGGATTTTTGTTGTGTATCTGGACAGCTGCTTTGCACTTGGAATTATGGTGGACTGTGGACTGTGGTGGACTACAAGGAATGCATCTCCTTATGCCTTGTCTGTAGAGAATTCTTGACCAAAATGGCAGGTGTGAGCTCATCTGCTTCCTGCATATTTGCAGAAAAGCAAAGCTGGTATCTGTGTTCTCCCAAATGATAATGCTAAGAATTAAAAAAGACAAGCTTTACACTTACTGTGAAGAGAAATAGATGGCTGAAATGGGTTGAGAAATGGATGTGCTTATGAAACATTCATTTTCTTGTATATAAGGAAGAAAGGCAAGTTGTGAATGAGGGTGAGAAACATCTTTTCAAGCTACCTTCTTGTGAAATGTGAAAGACTTAAGTGGATTTCAGTTTACACTCCTCCAGGACAATAATCCTCTCACTACTAAATCCAGACCAGATGTTCATTTCAGGAAAGTGGAGTTTGTTTCTTTTAATTAATGCTCTTCAGCTTCTCCTTTTGAAGCCTGGAGTCTTACTAGTCTTCTCAAGAGAATCATCTAAGCTTGTACCTTGAGGGAGAGGTATGGTTATTTTTTGGCTCTTGTTTTGTGAATGTGTTGCATCTACAGAGTTCTGGCTCTTCATACCTCGAATTTTTATGAGTATTCTTCCAATCCTTCCTATCTCCTATTTAAGAGACAAGATCTCTTATATTTAGTTTCAGAAAGTTGTAACTGAGAAGCATGTTTACATACCCTGGAGAAGATTCATGGCTTCCAGCAGTGCAACACTACATGGCCATTGATGGAAAAAGGAATTTGAAAATGCAACCACAACCAAGTTGTGGTATTTCCTCATATAAGTAAGAATCCTACATATTTGCAATAAAACTGCAATGTGTGTGGCCAATATTGATTAGATATTTCTGTCTTCAGGTAAATATTTTCTTAAAAAGATATGTCCATATTCAAGATAAAATGTAATACCTAAGTAATCTAGAGGTACTTACAGGTGCTCATTTACTGAACACAAGGAGAAAGCAGTTAGAGAAAATCTGCTGTGTTAAAAACTGGCTCAAATTTAACTTTCTATTTATAT
Source organism: Aleadryas rufinucha (assembly GCA_013397815.1). Lineage (NCBI taxonomy): Eukaryota > Metazoa > Chordata > Aves > Passeriformes > Aleadryas > Aleadryas rufinucha. The sequence goes on from VZTH01004619.1 coordinate 379,543, forward strand.
AAATGGAGACTGATGAGGAATACCTGAAGGTCAAGTTCAGACGGGTTTTAACTGCAAAGGCATTGGGATAATAAATATTAACTAAATGCAGCCTTTGCTTGCATTGTTAAAAATTTCACAGAGGAAAATGTTTTGCACAGTTAAAATGTCAAATATCAAAGCATTGCACTTTTTTTGGTCCCTTTAAAGGCTGGAAACCTTAGGGCTTAATTTCAGAGAGGTAATGGTTTACATATTTCTAAATTTTCATGCTGTGATTTTTCATTGGGCTCATTTTAACAAGAATGCAGAAAGAAAACCTGGAGGACCAAAGAAAGATCTTTTTGTAGATTTACAGATCACTGACAGTCAGTCTGTAATATTAACTTCTTGAACTTATGGTAGCTCAGGTTAGATGAAGTACTTTCCTGTTTATAATCTCTTCAGATATTAAAAAAATGCATTAAACTGCTGGCTCTGGTTAATATTAAAACACCTTAATATACTTGTATCAGTAATTTTCTGTTGTAAGTTGCTGTTTGCTGTTTTCCACATTGGATCAATATTTATGACCAAATTTCAAAATTAGGCTTTGATCAGAGAGAACAATTATAACTGCTTTTCCATGTAAACTTTTCCTACTTTTGTAGGAGTTTGTCCTGTATTTCTAAGCCAGACTCAGAATTAATAAAATTTGTTGTCTTTGAGTTTGTTGATACTCCAAACTGATTTTATGCAGGCAGCTACAAAGGAGAGTTAGTAAAGAACAGCCTTCAGAGTCTGGGGTGAAACATTTAAATCTCAGGACATAAAAAGTATGTGAGTGTTTGTACACAGTAATTATATCCTGGTTGAATACAATTGGACATAATAATAAAAAAGTAGTATAAAGAAGCAAGCAAGATCTTTTTCAAGATATACTTAATGCATAATAAATGCCATTTCAGTAAAGTGGAATTTCTTTTGCACATAAAAAGCAGCTAGCCTCTATTTTCACTGAAACTTTTAAAAAATACTCAAAATGATAATACCTCCATGAATTTTCATTGGGCTATGTTTTTTCTTTCATGTTTTAAGTAAAATGCAATGTTTGCTAAGCCATGGTTTTCTACAGAAGCACCGCCATTTATTTTGATTTTGTATTCACAAAACATGGACTTTGTACGATTCCAATGCAAATCAACACCAAAAATCTCATATTCGATGCAATTGTATTTGAGAAGTGATGAACATGCAGTTACACAACCCATATTCAGCAACATGGCTGTGAATGAAACTTGGTTTAAAACTTTGCTGATAGACAAGTTACAGGAGTTCAAAGCTTAAAGTCATTCCAATGAACGTGTTGAAATCACAGGTTTTCACAGGTAGACCAGGTTTGCGAGCTATTTTATCTTTCTCCAAAACTTTAAAAATTGCAAGTAGTCTGTGAGGATGTGTCTGCCACAGTTTAGAATTCCTGTCTATGCTCTGGAGATGTTTCAAAGGGCTTTTTCCTGCCAAAGTAGTGTAAAGTAGTTAAAAGTAAAATATAGAGTTAAAGCATATAAGAGTAAAAGAGACTCAAGGTTTCTTTTCCTCATGCTCTGAATATCTTACCTATAGAATGCAGTAGTGCCATTTGATTCAGTTGTAGTCATGTATTTATCTTTTTTAGTGCATCTCTTACCTGGCCAAACTGATTGTTTAAGCACAAATTTGCCCTAATGGTTTCCAGAATGTCCTGCTGTGCCCTTCAAACTCACTACAATCAGCCACTTCTTCACTCAAATTCCTCTAATTTTTTTTAAAGAACATGGCAATAATTCCCAATGTCAAATTTGGAACACTAATGGAACCTTTTGTAACTGTGGTTTTTACCCTTTAGGAGTCTTTCCCTGAAATCACAGTCACCAAATGGGTCAGGCTGGAAGGGACCACAGTGGGCCATCTGGTCCAACCTCCCTGCTCAAGCAGGGTCATCCTAGAGCACATGGCATGGGATTGCATCCAGATGACTTTTGAATATCCCTAGAGAAGGACACTCCATAATTTCTCTGGGCAGCCTGTTCCAGTGCTCTGTCACCCTCTCACAGTAAAGTTCTTTCTCATGTTCAGACAGAATTTTTTGTTTCTGTTTGTGCATGTTGTCTCTCATCCTGTTGCCTGCTATCACCAAGAAGAGCCTGGCTCCATCCTCTTGGCACCCTCCCTTCAGATACTTATCTACACTGATAAGTAGTTCATTATTATTATGAGTTGTGATGCCTTTGTGATAAAAAAAAACCCAAGCAACACCTTAGTAGCAGAGATAGACCTTTGAAATATTTGTGGAGATTTTAATTTAACTTCACAAAAATGAGAGCTCCTAATGTAAACGCGTATTGGCAAAAGTATTCAATACACATTGTTTCTTTAGGAATTTGTGGAAATAAAAGGTACACTTAGGAGTAAGTTCTGAAACACTGAGTCCTTAAGTAATTTCTTATATAAAGCCATTGTCAATTCTATATTAATGTAATGTGTGTAATCCTTTTATTGTATGCACCCAGGAAATAATCTCAGCAGTTGATGAAGATGTGAGTTAAGTAGCTGATTAGAATACATGTGCTTACAAAAATGGGAGAATTTACACTTGGCTCAGAAATATTAAAATAAATTATACTGCGAGCAATGTTTTCAAAGTTCATAGGTACAGTATTTCATAGGACAAATAGATCTTGAGCGATGGAGATGGTATCTGCTTACAGGGCTGAGAGCTCTGTGTATTTGGTAATTGTATTTATATATGCCTCTATTTATTTATCCATAAAGATGTGAGTACGTATTATATTTGTATATGTCCATGTATTATATATTTGTATTAGAAGATCGATAGTTCTGTGGATGCACTCTTTGGAATATTGTCTTTTTCCTGTGTTGCCTTCAATTAAATAAGAGATTTGGTTTTTTCACCAATTCTTTCATCAAAAGGACCATCAGTCTACCAGTATAAAACACTGGAGGACCATCAGCATCCTGTGAGGATAACCAGTTAGAGTGGCTAGAGGGATAGAGAATAAAGAATGTCATGGGTGGTTGTTGATACTACCAGCTGTACTACTTTGCTGTCAGCAGTGGGTAGAGGAAAAGTTCTGTTTTCTGTTGTGTTTTTTAAGAGGCCCAGTCATAAAAATGGAAGTGTGATTATAGACAGACACTTTAACATTAAGAAATTAAATCTGTGTACTTGATTGCTAGAAACTAGGCTTGAAAATGGCAAAATTGTATCAGCTAAAGCAGTGGAATATCTTTAAAGGGAGTATTATAAAGGAAAATATCTTCAAATAAATTAAAAACCCTCAGACACTGCTATGTATTTGTGGCTGAGAAATACAAGAAAAAATGTTATTTTCATTTGTCCAGAAAATGCTATGGTTTTTTAACAGGAGTCTGAACCAAAACATTAACTAAATCTTTTCCTCATATTCCTGAGATATTTTTTTCATCTCTTATCTTTGGAGGTTCAAAGATGTAATTAAGATTGTTCTCTCTCTTCCTCTACTTTTTATTTTTTATTTAATATAGACATTTTGCTTTATTATGAATTCTTTTTTTCATAAGCATTTTGCCCACAGACGAATTGCTATATAGCAGGAAATAAAAAATTCTAATAATGCTTTAGTGTGCAAGGGGGTTCAATTTCTTCAGAGAATTATTGAATTTAATATAATCAATGGCAAGAGCTAAGTAAACCTGACCCAAATACATGGTGATTTCCCACTGACTGCTATTTCATATTGTGTGTCTGTAGTGGCTGATCCTCTATATGTTATGGAAATTATGCAGGCCAGCCACCGTAGCAGGGTTCGACTGTAGATTTCTGCTCAATCCAAAACCGGAAAAGAGATTCTTCTATAAAGTCCTTTTTATTAATAGTGCCATGGCTCAAGCTGGGACCTTGAACAGAGAAATCCCTGGGCAATTATACCCTTGAAATTGGAATTCCCCACCGCTCATGCAGGAGTTCAGACCAGTAGTAGTTTAAGGATTGGTTTCTTCCTGTTCCTCATTGGGTCCTTTCATTTTCTCTAGGTGGGCTGTTTCTTTTCTTAACTCTAAGATTGCAGCTTCTGTTGATGAGTGTTGCTTCCATGGCTGGAACTTTTACTTCACTCAGTATAAGTTTAACAGATCTAGGTGAACATTCCCAGCTTGCCGACTAAGGTTCAGCAAATTTAGCTGCTAACACTAAGCAAGTTATGTCAACAAGCTGTATCTAGGTAGTACACCAAATTGCAGAGCATGTAAATGTAGAAATGGAACTAGATATTCAAAGGACAAGGTGGATCAGAGGACTGGTAATGTAATCCAGGTCTTTTCGCCTCCAGGTCACTGGGTCGTGTCTGTCTCAGGTGACTAAAATTCATTGCTATCTAAAGCTTGGTCAGTGACCTATGTAAAATGAGTTGCTGCTCTTAGTCAACTTCCTATAGGAAAGGTGTTCGTATCACAAGGAACATTGTGACTGGCATCTTTCCTGATTGATAACCCTTTTAATGGGGCCAAGCACTCAATTGTCAGAGAGATGAGGCTTTGTTCCTAGCATGCTCTAAAGGTTCGTTGCTTCTCCTTAACAGTGGAGCTATTTCCATTTCACAGCAAATAAAGAAACCCCTGCATTCAGTAGTTTAGTGTAATGTGTGACCTCTGGGCCATGCTGTTACTGTCTTGGCTACTTCAATATTAGAGAAACATGTGAGTGTACACTTAGAGTTTGCAGCCTTTAATTCCTTAGGAGGGAAATTCCTTAAGGAGGTGGGAAGATGCTTAGGCCCTAATCCTCCAGTATTTTGCTGCTTCATATTATCCAGATCCTTTGTTCTCCTACACAATCCTGCAATGACTATGCAAATCATCTTCTTGGTTTCTTCATGTGTTCTCATGTTTCCTTCAGAAACATTTACCATTTTGAGCCTCCTCCTAAAGCTTGTTTAGTGGAAGCTCTCTCCTTTTCTTCTCCCCCTTTCCCTTCCCAATTGTAAAATTTTAGGGTGATTTACTGAAGCCATTTGTAGCTGAATTACATATTCCTACTTTCAATTACAACCATGTACATAGAGAGACACAGCCACGGTAGGGAAAAAGCTGAGAAACTGTACGGAGACAGCAAGGCAGCACACTGGTGTACTCGGGTCTGAGGTCATTTCATGGTAAAAGCTGTTTGGGGGAGGACTGTGGGGGGCTTTAAGGATGCTGCAAAACCAGTAGGTTTTCCTCTGTTGTGTAGGAAAGTATCCCATCATATTTTTCACTATTCCCCAGAATTTTGCTGGCAGATTATATTTTGCACTCCCTTCTCAGGGGAAAAGTCACCATGAGGCTATGACCTTTCTGGAAGGTGGGTCACAGTGTTTGTAGTAAAGTACTACTTTTTCTGTCTCTTCCTTTTTACTTTTCCTTTGAGAAAACCATCATTCTTCCTTATAATTCACTCTAGCCCATATGTCCACTAACTCATACCTGAAGCATCACCTCTAGGGTTCAGGGTTTTCAAAGAGGATCTGTGTGATAGGGTCCTGAATACTTACTTAGATACATAAATAAATGGTATCTGAATTTCAGAAATGCCAAGCTTCTGCATTTTCTGGCACTATTTAAAAATTTGACTATTTGAAATCCAGAGCAGCACGGTACAGTAAGTAATAACAACGACAGTGAGCAATTTTTAATGTTTCTCCTTACAGAAGGGTTGGGAATGCGTGTGTGCAATGGATGTATGTGTTCCCTTCTGCACAGCAGTTTGTCAAGGAATGATAAAATCAAGATTATTGTAGAGTTTTCTATTGTGTACGCCACATCCTGATCCATCTACTGTATTTATAGCATGGTACTTTTACATTTGTATATTGACAGCTCATTGCTCAATGACGCCAGCCTCAAGAGAACATTTAATGTTAATTTACAGAATCCTGATGCCACTCAGAGGAAGAGTACTTTTGCAAAAAATTGAGGCAGTCTGTCATGATCCTCTCTGTGCCTACTGTGAGTAATACTATATTGCTAGAAACTGTGGAAGTTCAAAATAGATTATTGTGTTTGCTAGCATACTGTCCAGAAATAGAAATATAGTCACTCTGATTTCAGTTGTCTGACTAGGCAGTGAATGCCTTTATTCTGTCTGGTGTGAAAACAAGTAGTGTACTCACAGTTCTCCACCTCTCTACATTCATATCTGCACACAGAAGGGGTGATATTTAGTTAAATACATTTTAGAATTGTTTTCAAATTAGAATTCTTGGCTTTTACCTAAAAAACTATAGTTGTTACAGAGATGGGTAAAAACATCTATTTAATTTCAGATATGTGTTTTCATTCTGCGGATGTGTGTTAGAGAAACTGAAAAGTCATGTACAAATAAAATAGAGAAGACAGGTTTCTCCATGTTGATTTTAATACTTGCTTCCCAAAAAACAAATGTTTCTCTTGGAACTGTCTGTTATGCAGCATACTGTTAAGTTTCTTGAACTGTTTCAGACTTCTGTTCTATTAGAATCCTGTGGGAAGGTTTTCTACTTTTTTTTTTTTTTTGGTAAAAGGTTTGGATATATTGATACTGGCTATGTCTCCTCTCCACCCATATTAATTCGAAATATTTCCTTACCAATTTACACACATTTTTTCTTTTTTAGGGTAGCTTGATTATGCCATCCTGTCTTTATTATTGGTAAAAATCCACATTGCATTTTAAGAAAGAGAAGATTTGAATTGTTCCTGAAATTTTTCATCTAATGTTTGCAAATTTCAGTGGTTATGAGATGCATTCAGCATCACTGGCCTATCAGCTGAACCTGAGACTGATGTCACTTTCCTGGCACCAAACTTACACCACTCTGAATGTTGAAGAATCGCAAGGAAAGACAGTGAGCACATGAGGTTTGTTAAAGGATGTAAAGGGGGTGTGAACTGGAAAGGATGACTAAGAGTTCAAGATTCTGAATATAAAGGTTGTGAAAACATGCAAATGGACCAATTAACCTTTAACCTTTTAAACCACAATAACTATTTTGTTTTGAATTTCTTCTCTGAATTCTCAAAATTGCTTCAGCAGTAGAAGCTCTTTAACTGTTGACTACAGACATGTTCAAGTTAACATCTCTATTTTGTGGCCCACTAGATACATTCTGCTAATTTTATGGTGGCTAGTAACTGCAAAGAAAGATGTACAGCTAAGCCTAATACGTAAAGATCTTGATATGGTTCACTAATTACCTACATTAGCTGGATAAATCTCTTGGATGCAATTTGACATTAAAGAATTTTCTGTATAATAAGCTAGAAAAGATTTGAAATAATTTCTTCAATTCAGGTTAAAGTTATATTTAGTGAATAATTCTCTTTTTTCACACAGAATTTAATCCAGCATTAGTACATTACTGTCAGAGAAAAGCTGAAAGCTCCTTCCAAAGGAGAAATTCCTTTCATGGTGATCTTCCCCAGCTGCTCAAAATAGCTTTTCTTATAGTTTCCTGATAAAGGAAGACGGTTGCAAGAATTTTTCTCTGTTCTAAACTTTTTCCTTCCTACCAGACATCTGTTCTTCCTTATTGGGTGCCATACTCCTCTATTCTCACAGTACAAACAAAAGTACAAGCATTAGATTTTTCTTCTGGTTCTTTTCTGTGTAACCAAGAAATTCTGTAACTTTATAATTCTGCACAATGTGGAAGCATTTCCTCTCTGTCTTCGGCACGGGGAACTAATTTACAGGCAGACTGACCCAACAGAGCTGAAAAGTCTGCCACAGACAGAAAAAAGAAAGGAAAACCTGTATTGTTCTTTCCAAGTTGAAAGCCGTACAGCCTTTAAACAGAGGAAATATTTCCTTAGTCCCTTTGTTTTAGGGGTGGTCCCCGGCACCCCCAGAGTCCTTGTGAGGGATTCACATCGTGGTGAACAGAATCACAGAACTGTAGAATGGTTTGGGTTAGAAGTGACCCTAACCACCATCTAGTTCCAACCTCCCTACCATGGGCAGGGATGCAAGTCACTAGATCAGGATACTCAGAGCTCCATCTAACCTGGCCTTGCACAGCTCTGGGGCATAATGAATGCCGCAGAGTGAGGTACAGAGTTTTCCATATCTGGTTCTGTAGTTCTGGAATTTATTCAGCCACCCTCCTGCTCACCTTTTATTGGAGTGATGTTGATAACCACACTCATAAGTATATTTTACTCTGCTAAATAATGACATCTCCCATCACCTTGGTGAATCCAACACCTCCCACATGTTCGATTCCCCCACACCTCCAAGGAGAGCCCACAGCCAACTGAGGGAGCTCCTCCTGTTTGTAGCAGCCAGGGTCTAACAGCACCATGGTTGGAAGATGTGACCTACAAGTACCATTACTTGGCCACAGGCAAAGACTTCCTTGCTATTAAGAACAGGTTCATCCCTGGTGACAAACACAACCGTGGTGAAGGGAAGGGTATTTCCAAAGAGATCTGTAGGCATCATCCTTCTAAACGGGGCAAACAGGGCAAACCTAGACAAAGGGGAGAATAGTGGAGTCATTACTTTACACTGCTAATTTTTTTCACTGTGTTTCTTAAAGAGAGTAGAAAGTAGAAAAACTAAAAAAAAAATTGATTTTGTTGGTGAATAGTGACAGGGACAGCCTGTGCTATTGTGCAATGCCAAATAATGGTATGTTATTGCTCCGTGTTTTACTTTCATCAGAGTTTTTCTTGTGTTTTGCAAAATACTAAACTTAAAATATGGCATTGTGATACTGCACCAAGAAAAAAAAAGCATCAGGCTTTAAATGGGTTTCATTTATGCAATCCTCAGGATACCGGCAGTTCAAATATTGGAATTTAAATAATTCAAAAATAAGCAAACAAACGAAATAAACCACAATAATTTGGAAGTCCAGGCAGTGTCTTTTCGGGATTTGTTATCTCACAAATTTCCAGTGTTGGAAAAATCTCAAAATGGGATTGCTGGAATAACAGAATTCTGAGACTGCCAAAGCTATATTACACATATCTCTGACTCTTATACTAATTATTTACGCTGAAAACAATATCCCACACCCTGTAAAAGTAATGGAGAATATTTTTCATGGTATATGCTGAGGACTTGACCTACACAATGTAGCTTACAGCAGTGTAACTTGAGTAGCTTTTCTCCATCTTTATTGTCACTGGTACCACTCCTTAGAAGTTCTTGAGACAACTGGATGAAGAGTTGAAAAGAAGAACAAAAAAGCCTGACCACCTAACCATGAAAAAAGCCTAAGCCATGAGTCTTTTGGAATGGGGCACCTACAAGACAGATGGTAAGTTCTTAAATGTTGTTGTTCCATAATTTTTCATATTGATATTTGTTGTGGGAGAGAGCTAAGAAAAAAAAGAAACCTTTAATAAGTAAGAACTTATAAAAATGGAAAAAATGTTTGTTAATTCTGACTACTGATTATGAGAGCAGATATAAGACATTTTCTGTGTGTGCTGAATAGATGTAAGCTGCAGATTTTAGCAAAACACTGAAAGCTAACTAAGAATTAAAAAGCATTCTACAATGTATCATTGCATTGCCAAGCAATAAAGTGACTTAAATTCACTGTAGTCATTGGTAACGTCTTTTTATTGCAACCTAATAAGGTCAGTGCTCAGCTATTATGACTCTTCCTGCTACAAAATCATTCTCAACAACCATAGCTCTGCAAAATTCTTAGCAGAAAATTATTTGTGAAGTCCATTTAATCAACACATTCAAATGGGGAACAAAGCCCTGCAGCCATGAAAACACGTTTTGAAACATTTTTGAAAGCAGAACATTGATAAAAACCATTGATCTTCTGTTTCTAAAAGAAAAAAGAAGATCTGTATGAAGATAAGTGCAGGTAATTTATAAGGTATTTATAAAGTAACTAAATAACACCCAGCACAGCACAGCTCTTAGGTGAAAAGTATTCTAATCAGGCATTGGTTTGGAATAACTCATTTTGGGTTTGTCCTGCTTCACTAATCTGGAACATGTTTCTTTGACGTTCTGAGCATACCTGACTTGATTGTAAAGACTTCTATTATATAAAGCACCACAAAAAAAAAAAAAAAGGCAGCACACAAATTTCTTAGTACAGCAGCTTCCAAAGCTGTTAATGATAGGTTCTGGTGTTGTGAGGTTGGAAGAGAAGATATTTTGTTATAAAATCTGTGCTAAGACTTAAGGGGCTGGTCATCATCCCTTTTATTTTAATAAGAGCTGGTATAATTATATAAAATATTAGAATAATTAACTACCATGCAGAATTAATGACTCCATGTAAAATTTAAATATCTGAGCTATTTCTTCCTTTTTTATTTCCTGAAAAACATCTTGACTAGCAATACTCAAAACAAGCTGTTGGTGAGTTTCCTGTCAGCGAGAGTCTTTGTTCTTGCTGTGGTGGCTAGGTTTGAAAATTGAGCATGGAGCAGTTCAGGACACACATTGCAAAAGATCAGGTAAAAGTAAAATATATAACAATTACATTTGCAATTGCTCGTTTGCTTGCACATTTGTCTTTTCTGGCTAAAGTTATAAAAAACCCCTTGTCAGTGCTGATGGTGTATGTGCAGTTGTGGTGATGCCATGATGGTTTTTTGCCTTTTTATGTACTCTTTTATATAGTTTTATGTATTCTTAAGTGCTTTTTAGCCCACATATTTTAAGTCCTTAGGTTTGATAACCAGCATAGACCCAATATTCCCTTAAGCCAGGAGACCAAACATCTCAGAAGCCTCAGACACCAAGGTCTTCTCTGGAACACATTTTGTAAGCTAAGATAGGCCTGTCCGGGTGGGGAAAGTTCCTCGGGGAGGGGGGTTCGTTCAGCCTCTCACTGGGGAATCTTTGATAGATTTGCTAATTGGCAAGGCCTATAATGTTATACCCCAGCTTTTGTGTGTGCATTTTTTGATGTGCATTCCAGCGTGCTCCACCTGGATGGGGTGCACCAAGGATCCTTAAAATAAATACCGAGGTAAAACCCCTTTTTCCCTTCTAACTGTGTTTGGTTCTTGATTTTAAGACCAAAGATAGGCATCAGTGGCAGGAGAGAGAACAGCCTGTGAGATTTCCATACATGCATGGCAGGTGCAGCCATAACACCTGTAAGAATCAGCGTGCACTGGTCCACAACAAACTTGTTCCCCCGTGAGTAAGCACTTCTCAGTTTAGAGGTGACATTTAGGGTGGACTGGTGTTTGCTCATTAACCTGGAGAGTTCTTCCAGGGTAAGAAATACAACAGGGCATTCAGCAGACCTTGCAGCCTTTCAAGATGGTAAATCAAGGTTTCATTTTCTTTGCAGAACTGGTATGTGGTTGGTCTGTGCCTTCTCCCTGCAATTTTAAGTATGCAGGGGAAATATGTGCAAGCCACAGTTGTACATATGAATGAGACAGAGTGTATACAAAAGCATGCTGCAGGCTGAGATTTGAATTTAAAATCTGCGGGTTCAGAGTTGAAGCCCAGGTGTGCTGGTTGTTGTCTCAGCAGATGTAGCTCTCTTCAATTAAGTTTATAAGCAAGTATAACTTGTTACATCATTAAAAGTTCCCAAGGAGTTTCTCAATCTGTGGTGGTATGCTAGATACTGTGTGTCTGACTGGATGCTATCCTTTTAATTCTTCTGTGGTTGCCTTTTCTTGTTTGTTTGTTGTTTGGGGTTTTTTATTTAGTTTTTTTGTTTATGTTCTCACATCCACTTTGGTGTTTCAAGAACACAGTTGAGTTCCTAGAATGAATGTGCATTTGTTTGAGGATTTTTCAGGTAATCCAACAGAAGAGGAAAATTAATGTTCGTTCTGTATTTCTTTCATCTGGACTTAACACAGTACCATTTTCTTTCTTTTTTTTCCCAAAGTTTTAAAATTAAAAGCACGTGAAAGTTACAGCTAATATTTGCTAATACCTTGGAATATATTGCAAGGTAAAATAATAATTAATTTGCTTGATAAATTCTTGCTGAGTGTGGAGAGATCCATATTATTCTGCTTCTGTATTTTAGAAGCACTTAAGAGTATGAAGCACTCCACTGTATTTTATGGCCCTTGAGAGATACTGGCACATTGTGGAAAAACTAACAGGTTTTTTGGAAACCAGCTCTGACTAGCGGATGTGATGATTCTACAGAACCTACAGTCATAATTGTATCCACCTGCATATCTTATGAATTCCTTTTCAAAAGACAAATGTTCGAAACCAAATTAGAATGTTTCATTTTTGAAGGGGCAAAACCAAGTCAGACCATTTCTGAGAGACTTCACCTTTGATAAGTTAAAACACTGCCTTTAAAGCTGTTTTTGTTCAGTAACGATCCTTTAAATTTGGGCCAGTGACAGGAGCTGTGGGTAACAATGGCTCAGGAGTCTGAAACTCAACGCCATGCACCCCTATGGATGTGGCTGAAGTGATAACCAGTTAGTCTGGAGGGCTGCATGGCCCCTGCTGGGCCACGCAGAGCAGTTTCCATCCTGAGCTGTCTGTTCTCCATTGCCCCGTGGAAGTTATGGGCCAACAGTGCAAAGGAAGCTCAGGGAAGACCTTATTTCTCTCTACAGCTGCCTGAAAGCAGGTGGTAGCCAGGTGGGGGTCAGTCTCTTCTCCCAGTTAAAAAACAATGGACAAAATGGCCTCAGATTGCACCAGGTAGGTTTAGATAGGTTAGTAGGAGAAAAATTCCTTCACAGACAGGCTGAGCAAGCATTGCAGCAGGCTGACCAGGGAAGTGGTGGAGTCACCATCAGCAGAGGCATTTAAAAGATGTGTAGATGTGGTGCTTATGGACATGGTTTAGTAGTGAACTCAGCAGTGCTGGGTTAATCGTTGGACTCAATAAACTGAGAGGTCTTTTCCAACCTTAATGAGCCTTTGATTCCATGATTCTACCTGCACATGATAGCAACAGTCAGGACTGAAGGTGTTTGTTACGGATTTCTTTCTTTATTTAAACAAACAACCAAAACCTACACCCAGTGTACAAACTCCTACAGTCTGAACAGGAGGAAAATAGCCAAAAAGGCTGTTTGAGGGAGAGGGGAGGGAGTTGAACTGGACATCGTGACCTTGTAACAGCTGCAGCACTTTGGTTGAGCTCTGATACTGATTTTCAAGGGCTTTTTCCTGAATCTTCAATTGCTAAAAATTGGTCAGTCCACAAAAGCAAGGATTACAGTTCCATTTTTTCCCGACTTTCTGCTCTTAGTGACAAAAGAGCTGGTTGGATTGTTTTAAAGGTAATCCCTGAGCACTTATCTTCGGCCTCCAGATAGCACGGGCTGCTGCTGAGCAAGCAACCTGCTAAGATGTGTAAACCATAGTCATTAGGAGTTCTGACAGGCTGCAGTTTAGCTCTGACCTCGTGATTAACAGCAGAATGGAAAGGGTTTGTGTGCAGGGTGAAGTTTTAATCTCCACCCAGGAGTTGCCTAAGTAAATCCCATTAGAAAGAAGAGGATCTGAGCACATGGGTTTCACATGTGATTTTGACCATGTCCCTCTTAAATATTTTGTGTGAATTACATCAAACCACAAGGCTGGTAAATTTAAAACAAAGTAATGTGTCACACTACATTTCAGAAAAAAATTGGGTTCGGAGATTTTATTTTACTTTGAAATTGCTTAGATATAATTTTAGAAGCATCTAGGAATATTGGGGATTAATAATTCAAATCCTTCTCTCCTATATTTACCTTCTTTACCACTGAATTTTGCGAATACCACTGCATGTAGTAAAATGCACTGTCACCAATTGTGGGGGTAAATGCAGCTGCTACCATTGCTATGCATTTAGCCTCTAATAAAAAGGGATTTTTTTTTTCTGGAAGGGAGCAGTTAAGACGACACAGGAAATTGTACTAGTGAAAAGTCAATAAACAATCTGAGCAGTGCAGGATTGCTGTTGCCTTTGTCCCAAGACATGACTAAGCTTCAAGAATGTTTCAACTCCATAGCTGAGACCAAAAGCCTGAGTTCTCTTCTGATATCTACATATTTGCCAGATATTTTTCCTATTAGTAACAGTAGCAGTTTAATACTAGGAAATCTGCTGCGTAATTACCCTATGACCTTAATTTTGAACAGTTAATTATGAAATATGGGCTTTTTTTTGTTTGTTTATTTTGGGTTTTTTTCCCCTCTGTGTAGCAAAGTGTTGTTATAATGAGTTTAATTAAGCGCAAATGAATGTTGGCCTGCAATGTTACAAGAGGTTGCTATGTGCCAATAAATCATAATTAAACATATTTAGTGTAATAGAAGGTGTCATTCACAATCCTGTTGCTTGTAAAAAATGTTAATTGTTTCCTTAAATGACAAGCCCTTGCAATTACAAAGAAAATGAACCAAAAGCTCAGTTTTCCTAACCAACAGCAATGTAATGTTTCCTTTACAAAGAATATCAGTGTTTTATTCATGAGCAGTTATTTTATATGGTAAAGTAAGTGGTAATATCTGGGGTGCCTGGAGAGATTTAAATATGCCCCTTTTTTTTTTTTTTTTTTTAACAGCTGCTGATTTGCTGGTTGTTTAGGTGAAGTGTAGTTATTGTGAGGGTAGTGATACCTGCTGAAATGTAGAGAAGAGTCCCCAAAGAAAGCTTTTTGGCTTAACTGTACAGGACAAAGCAGTTTGAATATGGACTACATGAAATCAGTTAAGAACTAAGACTTTTAGGGCTCAAATGTGTAATTTAGAAGTAAGCAGTGAGCAGTGAACATAAGACTGTGATATTATTTAGGTGAGTACCACACTGTTTTAGCTTCATTGAACCATTATTTTTAAAAGGAATATTTTGTTGTGGGCCACTTTTGTGACGGTCTGTGCTCACACATCTGTGTGTAAATTAGGTTTTTGTACACAAAAAACGTTAATTGAGAAGTACCTGTCCTGCCTGTAAATATGAGGAAGCTTTTAGGGGGAGATTGAACTTTTCTGTGCATTTGGAGAACGTGTAGCATGTTAGTGCGATGAAGGACAACAGCCCCTGCATAACAGGTTTTCATTTTCTGTGGAAGTCACTATGCCATAGTTCCTTCCCTGTCACCACCACTCCTATGCACTTTTCTGAATCCCCAATGGCTTATTGTTAGAGCCAAAAGGAGGGGCTCAGTTCTGCTTTCATGGCAGCGTCAGTATCTCTGATGGAGTTGATTTAAATTTAAACTTTGCAGACCTGCATTAACAGAGGAGAAATGCTGCATGTGCAAGTGTGTGGGGGAAAGAAAGAAAGATATAAAAGTTTGATATTGTAACTTTTGGATTCTTTTGAGTCCTATTTACATACAAGGTAGAAGAAAGATTTCCACATGGAACACTGTCATCAATGAATTAGACTTGTAAAACTAGAATTATTTTATTTATTTCTCCATTTGTTGGTCTCAGTTCCTCCAGTCTTCACAATAGACAATTCTGGGAGACAGGGGTTAGAAGCAGCTGCAGGCCTTCATGTGATCTGAAGGGCACAGTAGGAGTATAAAGAATTTAAATATCATTCATTTTCTTTTCCTTGGCTCCCTTTCCCCCTGCCTTCCCCATGCCATTCCGCATGGGAATCAATCAGTCATTCAGAGCCATGGACAATGACCCCCTACCTTTCACAGCTCATATCCAAAAATCCTTTGGCAAAGCAGACCTGGACCCCAGCTAGCTCAGCACTGCTGGAAGTCACATTCTGCACTGTTGGACATTGGGATTCATGAATCACAGGCTTGCACTGTACACCGAGTACCTTCAATCATTTGTCAGAAACATTGGCTGATCACTGTCTGAGCACTACATACTTCCACTTTTGTTTTAATGCCTTTTCAGTTTTCACAATGAGCCTGGGGAACCTCACTGGAATGAAGTTCCTTTCTGATTAAAATGTCTTGTCTTTAAATCCAGCTTTGCAGCAGGGATGCCAGCCTGAAGGGCACAGCATGGTCAGGGTACACTTCTGGTGATTGATACAACTTCACTTCCTTGATGATCATCCTGAATAAATCTCCTCAGTGTTTTCAGACATGATGTAGATGCCCTTTACATCCATATAAATCTTCAGCCAGGAGAAAATTAGCCAAGTCCAGACATTGATCTTGTGAGGTAAATTGTACCTAGGCAGCAGGGGATCCATTGATAAACAATGAAGCAATGCAGATAACTTACCAGCTTACTTTTAATCAATGCAGCTTCTCACAATGTATTATTCCAGCAATGGGTCTAAATCACTGTGCACTATAAGAGTTGTTTTCAAAACCTTTTAATCTAATTGGAAAATCTTCCTTTTTACTGGTAATAAACACTCACTAAACTGTCTGCACCTAATTGAGCTGTAGTAATTTATGTGAGCTCCCCACTGCTTTTTCTCTCTTTAATCAGACAGACTGCTTTACATCTTTAACTAATGAAACCTAAGACTTTGCCAGGAAGATTTGATCAAATGTCACTACTGAATAAATCTTCATTAACACTGACATGTCCCACAGCCTCTCCATGTCCCTCTTCATCATTAACTCAGAGCAACATCATCACAGAAAGGTGATGGCCACTACTTTATTTACATATATAATTAAGCAGTAGTCAACAATGTCACACCAAATAAGAACCTGAAAAAAAAATTTATTGCAGCTTTTTGTCAGGACATAATGATAGTAACTGCAGTGAGGCATTTTTCCCTAGAAAGGAGATCTCAGCCCTAGACGTGTGCTAGAAATGCCACCAGCTGCCGCATGCATTCCTAGAAAGCCTTCCCTGTTGTAAAGCTGTTCAGATCTGTCTTTATCCTTGATAAATAAGAATTCCTCCCCACCTAGCAGTGCTTTGCAGGGGTATTCAAGTCGGCTTAGGTAGTGAGAACTGTACAACTGCTTCCCTCAGGAGTATCAATATCCACATGTGTGGTACCTAGCACAAGCCCTTTGATGGTATTGCTGGATATAACATAAGCAGTACCTGTCACGACTAAATAGAACAGTAAAAGGTGGTACTCTCATACCCATGTGGAAGAAAATGAGAGAATTTCCAGAGTGGGCCAATATTGACCAGAGTTAAGGGGAAAGAGAAGCAAACCAGTACTCTATGAGGCAAAACAAAACTTGATGGTGTAAAAAATATTTATTTGAACCGATGGAAAATGAATGTTAAGGGTTTTAACAGAATTTAGTGTCAAGCAAAGTTATTGGGGCATGTAAAGTGACAAAAATGTGGAAGAAAACTGCTTTTTGGTTTTTCCCTAATGGCATTTACACATAAAAAATCAGAGGTGCCAAAAGAAAAGTGTTCAGAATACCAGCAGTAGGTATTTCAGTGTGCTCAGCATCAATTCAGCTTATAAAGTTGATTCTGTACTGTCTTTCACTCTAAAGTCAGCATGACTGAATGCTTTGGAAAGTCTCTGTGTTGCTCATCAAACATTTAGTAAGTGGTAAAAGACAAAAAAAGTTAGGAATGTAAATGCTGGTACTTTAATAGGAATTGGGATGAGTGTCAAAGGATGAATTGGGAAATGCATATTGAAATGGAGCTGGGGACAGGGACTGTGATGGCAAAGACATTAATTGCGAAACAGGGCAGAAAGGAGTCAAGCAGCAGCTCATAGTGGCCAGTGATAAGGCCAGATAGGTTGAAAAAGAAGACAATTTTGACAGTGGAGTTTGTCAAAAGTTTGGTGTCTGGCAGGTAATGCGGGCAGGACAGACTGAACACAGCCCCATCTGACGTGGCTTGGCTTTTTCCTTGAAACACTTCCTGAGCTATGGTTTTGCAGAGTGTGTGCATTGATTGAATTGGGCCTGCTAAGCTCAGCAGACATTTTCTGTCTGCAGCATCTACTGGTCATATATATGTGTGTGTGTGCGCGTGTACATGTGGGAACATGTAGTGTGTCTGATACTTTTACAAACACCATGTGAAACCTTCTGGTCCCTTCTACAATCAACATTTTTTTAATGTCATGGAATGACAACAACTGATGACAACAAGGTGAGGACAAAGGAGGCAGGACTAGGATGGATAAAATAAAACTTTTATACTTACTTTTTGCACCATGTCATGGAGACCAAAGGAAAACTTGAGATTTAAGAGAGAGGGAGTGCATTTGGATTTTCTTTAGGTCTTTGTTTGCTATTAGCAACTTTTAAAACTATTCATCCATGAATAATTTTTTGTAAGATTAATAATGCTTTCTGGGAGGTGTTTAACAATCATTGTCTGGCCTTCCATCTTAGACAAACCACTTAAAATAAATGTCAGTCACAGATTATTTTGGAGCATAGCTGGAGCCTGAACAAAATTTTGTTTTTCAGGGGCAGACTTCAGCTAGAAATAGCTCTGTTCACTTGCATTTCTGAGTGATTTATTTTGGGTTGCTCTAATACTTAAAGATAAAAGGAAAATTCGTAGTGGATGATTCATATTACGTGAATTAGTTAGATTCTGTATTTCTTTAATCATGAGAAACAATATCAGTTCTGCTGTACAAAAATACTCTGACTGTGGAAGGAACATTGTTTGAAAGGGGAAGATGAAAGTAGAATTGCTGAATACCCTCTGAAAAACAGGAATAGGTGGAGATTTTAGAGCTAGCCTGTGGTTACACTGAACATGATATATGTATCAAGTATATTTCAGAATGGCTTGGTATCTATCACACAAATTCCAAATACGGATGATTTTAATAAGGAAATAATTTTGTTGCAGATATCATGTCTTGTTGTTATATTTTAGCCTGGTGTGTAGCATCTCTCATTGGCTAATGTTTCATGTTGGCCATAAAGACCCCGAGTGGATCTTCTCATCAGTACTGAGAGGGAATAACTGTGTGATCTGTCAAAACAAAAAAATCACTTCCAGAACTGCTGAGCTTTTCTACAGCAACTATAGAAGTCCTAAAGCTTTGGAAGGCCCATGACTGAAAATAATCCATGGTGTAGATATAAACATGCTTCTTGTATGCATGTGTCTATCAGAGAGGATAGACTTTGTGTAATAACTTGGTGTAATAACTCATGTTGTAGCCCTGTGTTACACCTATTCCACTATAAGACATGATGTTGCCTTTGGATACCTGATGTATGCATGCCAGTAAAAAAAAGTGTTTATGTACTTTCTGAGAAACAGGCATCACAACGGTTATCATAGAATTTTATTCATACCTAATTTATCTTTCTGGGCTATTATATCAGCATATCCAGCATATCCAACAAAAGTGTGTGTGATCCATTTGGACCAATTGCCTGCCAGGCACTGCTTTCTCTTGTTTTCTCTTTTTTACTGCTTTAGCCAAGAGAATGTGAAAAACTGCTGTACTTGAGTATGCACACAAGCAGAAACAGCAGATTAGAGCATGTTTTACAGCTTATGTTGTGCTACTGGAAACCTGGAACCTGTAGGTCAGCGACACTGTTTTATTTCTTTTCCAATGATGGAAGAGAGAAAAAGATGAACTACAAGATGATCAAAAAGCATTTTTCCACTGCTGCTCCTTGATATACTATTCTCTGTAATATAAATGCTATAATAAATCATACTTTCTGTTTGTTCCATGTCTTGGGGTCAGTGTTCAGCACACTCAGTAGAACAAGCATTTTTTTGTATTGTTCCAATGAAAGCCTGTGAATATGCTCCAGCCAGCTTATCTGATTGTTTGTTCTGCTCAGCTAAGCAGACCATGAAAGTGTGCCTAAACTAAATTACCTGCTGCAAGTCTATACTGGTGTCATTCCAGTAGAGACTCTTCCATCTGTTTCATTTTATTTCCTTTCTTGTGTCTTTTTCCCAGTCATTGTTCATTAAAAGCTGTTGAAAACAAAAATAGTCAAAAAAAGAAATACAGCTGCTTTCAGCAGCCATCTCTGATCTAAATGCCAAAATATTTTAAATTCAAAGAATTATGTTTCCTGACCTAAAGTGAATTTATTAAAATAGGCAGTACTCTTGGTCTTCAAATTAATAGAATGAAAGGATTACTAATTTCAGACACAGACATCTGTTGGATTTTTTTTCTAGTTTTAATGTAACTGGAGATGAGATGTTACCAAAGTCACAGTTTTCTTCAAGAATAATTGTAGTAAGAAGTTCACTGCCTGAATTGGACTTAAACCTCAATCACTACGAATAACTGTGGGCACATTTCTTGGAAAGATGAGCTGAACAGTGCTCTGGGAAGACTGGGAATGTTGGAAGGAAGGAGCAACAAATTTCAAAAAGCATTATACAGCTTATAAGAGCTTAAAATACTTTTTTCTTTCGAGTTTCTGAACCTATGCTAAATTTTTGGGGAGAGTGAATACATGAAGGGATTCCTAAAGTGACTGTGAGACTGAGGGCTTGAAGAGCTTCAACTGAGCTGTCATCAGAGAGTCCTCTTGGAGAGCAGAGCTTAGAAAGATGTATTCTGAAAAGTATGAAAGAACAATTCTCTTTGATAAGGCATGTCATCAACCCAACAACATAGAGGTAGCTGGGTGGAAATTGGAAGAACATTTCTGCAACGTTTTACGCACCTTAATTTTTCCTGTTGTTGCATCATGCTTGCAGCTCGACATTTTGTACTTCTCTTTTCCTCAGTTTCAAAGGATTCAAGATTATGAGATCCTTGTTTTCCCAGGAAAAACAGTCTAATTTGGTTACGAGTCTTCCTTTCCAGTGAATGTCTAAAACAAATTTTGCTGAATTAGGAAACAGTGTTATTTAAAACCTTCCCTCAACTGTAAAAACACTAACGAAACCTGTGGATGAGATGGTACCTGCCTGGAGTCATAGATATGTCTGTCTGATTAAGAAGAAATATTAATCCCATTTCATGAAATTGTCATTTCTCAAGAAAACATGCAGGTACATGTGCATAGCCTGCATCTAAACAACTTGTGGTTTAACCCCAGCTGGCAATTAAGTAGCAGACAGCTGCTCACTCACTACCCCCCCAGCCTCCCTCCTGCTTCTGGTGTGATGGGGAGGAGAATTAGGAAAAGGTAAAACCCATGGGTTAAGATAAGAGCAGTTTAACAATTGAAATAAATTAAGATAAAGTAATAATAATGGAAAAGAAGGAGAGAGAAGAATAAAACACAAGAGAAACAAGTGATGCATAGTGCAATTACTCACCACATTCTGAATGATGCCCAGCCTGTTCCAGAGCAGCGATCAGCAGCTCCCAGCCAGCTCCCCCCAGTTTATATACTGAGCATGATTTGCTATGATATGGAATATCCCTTTGGCCAGTTTGGATCTGCTGTCCTGGCCATGCTGCCTCCAAGCTCCCTGTGCACCTCCTCCCTGCCAGAGCAAGGGAAACTGAAAAGTCCTTGATTTAGAGTGAACACTGGTAAAGCAACAGCTAAAGTATCAATCTGTTATCATCATTATGCTCACACTAAAGCACAACACTGTACCAGCTACTAGGGATAAAATTAACTCTATCCCAGCTGAAGCCAGGACACAGCCGCATGAAGATAATTTGCCTCTTACATTTTTTTCTGAAAAACTTCGCAACTTCTAGAATTGCAGGATTACTTCTTTTACACAGGAACAGAATGAAAAATGAACTCAGTAATGTTATCAAGTCCCAAATTTGAAACAAAATTCACATCCTTAATTCAAAGTAAATTTCTAGTAGGACTTCAGAAAAAATGTAATGTGCGTATATGAACCAAAGTTGTGCTGGTCTGTTTTGCAAAACCATAGACAACATTAAAAATGAAATGGTTTGGTATAGTACAGAGACAGATATTTGTTGTGAACATCTAAACCTGGATAGCAATTTTTTTATGTTGTACACAGTGGTTTGAGATCCATTTGAGGTAAGACAAAAGCATAATAATCAGTAGTACTTTCAACATAAATTTTTATATGGTACAATTTGTACAGTTAAGTGACCTCTGAAAAAGTTAGGAAGTTGGTCTTAGTTTAGGTATCAAAGCCTAAACACATTTTATAAACTTTTCCTAAAAAACCTCAATCTTTTAATAATGTCAAATCTTCTCAGTTAATAGGCTTTTTCAGAATATTTTTGGCAACTGTATTTCATAGTTGAACAGATGATTAACAGGTTTCCTTCTGCACTGTTTTGGTCTTATTTTATTACCTAATCCAAAGTCTACTGAAATTTATGGGATCCTGCCCCTCAGAATAATGAGTTTTGTTCTGAGATTCTCATGAATGATGAAATCATGAATTCTTTTTTAAAAGGACTTTTTAAAATTTTGAATAAAAAATTTTAACAGCTAGAACCACTGGTGTTTTAGAAGGAGTTTTGTATTATTTTCTGATGCAATGCTCTGTACTTACTGTCTTATCCCTTGTTATTGAACTTCCGCCAGGAAGACACTTGTTGTAATAAATTTTATATTTGTTATTAGGATGGGAAGAGGATACCTCTTTTCACTTTGCTTTCCTCGGTAAAGTGTGTATTATGCCTAAAACAGTGCTATTAAGCTCAGAGCAGAAAATTGAGTAACTGTTTCACACTAATGTAATTACAGAGTACCCTCTGTAATAGGACATCTCCCTGCAAAATCTAGCTTTTCAAAATCAATCTTTCCCTTTTTCTCTCAGATCAATAAACTGGAAAAAATATTTACTGTAACATTTTACAATGAAACTTATAAATACTGTTTGACATCTAAAATTAATTTTTGTTTCTATTTCAAAGCTGACTGATTTGCTTGTAATGTAGTTTTCTCCCTGTTGCATCATACTCATCCACTTCTGCTGCCAAAGACCCTCCTTTAATTAGTAAGCATTAGCAATATCTTTCAGCAGAAGAAGGAAACCCAGCTGCCAACTTTTCAGTGGCACAACTACACCTCAGAGCACATCAGTCCATAGTCAATATGTGTTTTCTAAGGAAATTTCATCTGCATAGGTAAATATGAAATCAACATTTAAATTGAATGAAAGATTGAACAGAAGATAGAGTGATGATATGATTGACAGATATAAAAGCATTTTCATTGTGAAAATTATTGGTGTCCCATTTGCCAGAGAACATTCATAATAAGCTGGAAATTGCAGGTGAGCCAGTCTGATCGAGAGGTAGCACCTCTCTGTTGCAGTGAGAGTGGCACAGTCTACTAAAAGGGTAGTCAACTGATTGCATAGACAAATTCTCTGTCCTTGGTTTTTTAGGTGAAGGCTCAAGGTGCAGTATGTCTCAAATACCTTTATGTGTCTGAATAACAAACATCCTCCCTCTAGTTAATTGCCTTTGTGGTCAATGGGCAGAAACGGGCACTTCCAGCCGGTGATTCACTGGACAGATTATCCTTGAACGAGACAAATCATGACTCAGATGTGCCTCTCTAAGTGTCAAAATTCGGCTGAGATGAATCTTGCCCAAATGCCTTCTGTGAAATATAATTCAGTCCTGCTCAGGTTACTGGAGTCAAAGCTGGGCTGGTGGACAAATTCTCCAGCCTAGCTGAGCCTCTAAGGCTGCTACTGAATGAAGACCACTGGGCCTGCATGATCTCAACCTCTGTGAGGTGCCAGAGCTTGAGGTCTTATGCCCTAAACTGCTCCCTTTGCTTCTTTATAAAGTGGGTGAGAAAATCAGTGTCTTTTGTATCTACAAATAAATTGAGACTCACTATACTTGTGGATGTTGATATCCTCTGTATATAGGTACACTTAAAAAGAAAAAACTTAGTAACAAAGTAAATAATATATATAATAAAAATTATATATGAGAATATAAATATAAAATTGAAAAATTTTACTAGGTAAGTGGAAGACTTCAATTTTTACGCACCCAGATTATACATCATTACAATTCTATCCAGTTGTTCATTCCTGAAACTTGGTTAAAGTGTTATATTTAAACATTTATGGACTAGTTTTCATACAAATGTATTATATAGTTATCTGTGACTTAAAGGCAGACTATGGCAAAACTTAATCACTGTCATTTGTGCCTTGGAAGAAAAAGGTCATGCTATATTTATATTTGCTCGAGTTTATGCTATCATGGATACACAAATTTGATAAAACATGGTGCAACAATATTTTGTGAAAATCACAGAATACCCTGAAGCCAAATGTCAATGATTAGCTGTTCTTTGGGAATTGCAAGAATTGGCAATCAGTTATAATTTTTTCCCCCAAGTCTCTGTGTGTCAATTTTGTTTCAGTTCCTGGGGATACCTAAGTGTCATAAAGGGATAGATCAGTATTACTATTTACAAACTTCACAAAATATAGTAGTGGTTGGGAATTATTTTCCCCTACATGAAAAGGAGCTGAGTTGTAAACCATGGAGGTGATGTTTTTGTTCTATATGATTTCCCACAACAAGTAAACATAATGGATTCTGATCCACAGCTCAGATTAGTAAGATGACAGCATGGGAAATGTATTGCCTGGTCCTCCCATATGTTGAGTTGCTGCCTTCTGACTTCTTTTTCCTCAGGGTTTTATATTTTTTCATGATGATAGTTTTCTCTTTAGTTACTCTTGCAACCTGAACATGTTGCCTAGACCTCTTACCTACATGTTAAGGTAATAACAACAGGTCTACATGTTAATGTAATAAAAACAGGTCTTCATCTTCTTACATTAAAGGTGGGTTAGGCAGCGGATCTTAACAGACCTGGGACCTGGGTACTGAGTAGCTAAACAGCACAAGATTGAACTAATCCCATGTTACAGCCAGTGCTGAAGAAGACGCCCATAATGCAGAAAATAACTGGGCAGTCACATAACGAAGTCTTCTGTGGGGGCTCAGATTATTTATGATTTTGTTGAGTGGTCTTTTCTGGACAAACTGCCAAAAAGGAAGCCATATCACGTTGGACATGATCATGTCGTCTTTTGAAATGTTGAACAATTTTCAGCTGGTCAGCTTTTATCTTGAACTGAATTCATGTCATAAAGTACATCCAGGCACTTCTCATTCCCTTATTACTTTCTTCCCCCAACTTCAGTCTCAAGATATCCTCAGCTGCTGATTCTCAGCTTTTGCATTAGGACATGAAATACTGAACTGTATCTCTCAGATAAAAATAGCAATCCTCTGTCATTTACCAGCTTGGCAGGCCTCCCGGCCAGACTTGCACAGATTGCTCTTCCTGCCTGTGCTTTGAGTGTGTCTCCTGCAGTAGTGGCATCAGGGCACCCTTGGCACGGCTTCACTTGGCTACTCTGAAGAAATGCTTTTACTGACAGTGTGCGATGTGAATTAGAAACACACTGTCCTACATAAGGACTGGCTCGGATGGCCGCCATTTCACTGATCCTCTGCTCTAATCATCCCTCTGCATCCTTTCTCTTTACCATGGTTTCTTGTTCCTTAGCACCAGAGGATGGGCCAGCCACCCCCAGTCATAGGTTTGCCTTCTTGTCAGGATTATGTAGGCACATGAACATGGCAGTCTTTTGGCCTCTTAAGATACAAGGGCACACATACTGTCATCATCTTCCTTGTTGTTATCTTCCTTATCAAAGTGACCACTGCCACTATCACCATCTCCTTGAAATCTGCCCTCTCTTGGCATTTCCCCTCTCTTTGTTCATAACTCCCTGCCACCAGTCATTACTGCTGTCACAGCACAAGCCTGAACCTTGCCGTCTTTGTTTTTACAGATGATAACTAGCAATAGCACCAGCTGCAGAAAGCTATAGCTCCTTCACTGCTTTTGGAGGCATATCCCACTGCTCTGGAAACAACAGGAAGCAAGTTTTCCACTTCAGGAAAAATATGCAGCTGCATTATTACTTGTGGGACCACCGCCAGGCTCCAGCCTGTGCTGCCTCTTAGCGCACTGTGCTCACAAGTCGTTCAGGTGGTTGGTATATATGCTCAAGCACACAGAGATGAGAGACAGACAATCCTTGCAGTACCAGTACACAAATATCGTTCCAGTGGTGGTGCAGGTGGGGTTCTGGAGTTTCATCCAAGCTGTTGCTGACCATAGAAGGCTGGTGCATAAACATTGCTGCCAAAGAGCTCCCTAGAAATACCTCCTTAGTCCAACATCACATATGCTGGCTAAGTGGACGGCGAGGTGCAGTGCAGTTGAGCATGTGCCATAAACAGCACGTCCCATGTGGGTATGTAAACTTGCTTCATTTGCAACTAAAAAGTAACCTAGCATTGCTCATGTCCTGTATTAATCAGAGAGTAATAGAAATATATAATCATTGAGGTTGGAAAACACTTCCAAGGTCATCAAGTCCAACCTTTGAGTGAACACCATTATGCCACCTGAAGCATGGGACTCAGTGCCACGTCCAATCGTTTCTTAAACACTTCCAGGGATGGTAACTCCACCACCTCCCTCAGCAGCCTTTTCCAATGCTTAACCACCCTTTCAGTGAAAATATTCTTCCTGATATCCGTCCTGAACCTCCCCTCGTGCAGCTTTAGGTCATGTCTGCTTGTCCTGTCATTAGTAACCTGGGAAAACAGGCTGACCCCAATCTTGCTACAATACCCCTTCCTTTTCTTTTGTTTTCTATCAAATCTGTGTAATACATTTGATTATCTAACAAGAACTTAATGAACTTTATAGAATTAATGGGCGAAATACTGAGCTACTGTAAATTTTGATCATTCAGCTGAAGTGAAAAATCTACTTTGCTTATCTGCGTCTGATCTAAACGATTTTAAGACACTGTATTTTCTTTGGAGGAAAACACATAGCACTGACCAGGGTTATGAATAACCTCTTCATGTAAAGACACTTTAAAGGGATATTATAAAAAAGCAAAGCACTGTCCTTATTCCTTGTAATTATTGTGTTTTAAATGTGAAATCTCAGAAATGGTGAAATTTTTCTATGACACATATGTACATGAAAGCATGATTGCTTAATGCACACTGCCACAGAGGGATTCCTCCTGTTATTGCAGAATATGGTGGTGTGAGTGTAATGAGAGGATGACTGATGCAGAAGAGGAATGGACATATCTTGGCCAGTAAGCTTTGGCTCTTTTAAAAATTTGTCAGCTGGGTTGACTTTTTGGTGAGTAATGGCTTCAGTGCCTTGGCTGGATTCCTAAAGCCATTCAGCAGGCATCCCCGGGAAGTTCCTCTTTAATCCAAGACTTTTCTTTTCATCTACAAACTGCCTCGGGATATGTCTCAGTTGGTTGTGATTTGGGGGCCCTGGTAAAAGTGTTCAGTGTAGGGAGGCTTTGTGCAAGACAGATGGCTCTTATTACAGATCTTTGCATTACAAATCGAGGGTAACCAATCACATGACAGGGGGTCTTGCTCTCGCTTTCTCCTTCTAGGCAGGTGTCCTTCGTATGAAGGTGGGATTTCAGGCTCTTTCCACAGCCAAAAGCACAGAGAAGTTACAGGAAATAAACTGCCCATTTGAAGTGTCTGTGATACTGTCTGACTCAGTATTTTGTTTATGAGCACAGGATAGTAGCTTATCCGGAAGGAATTTAAAGGAAAATGAAGCAAATAAAACCTCTAAGAGAACAAACCCTCCACATCTTGTCCATCCATGCTGAGTTTGATCAATTCTCGACAGTAATTTAACAAGGAGAAGAGTTGTTTTCTGTACTTTCTAACCAAGAGAGAGGCTTTATCACAATATACTGTATTTTGGGTCAATTGTATTTTATCCCAATTCCACAAGAGGGATTTTATGTGAAGATATGTGGTGCGCTGTTTAGCAAACACTGTTTGTATGGGTGCCGGTACTTAGCAAACAATTAATCATCTTTTATAGAGTCTATTTTATTCCATTTTATTGCCTTTGTTTCTTTTTACTACTGGATATTTGATTAAAGTTAAAGCAACAAGATTCAGGTTTGGAGCCAATGTGTCATGGTTCAGCTCATGATTGTGGCACTGCAATGTGAAATGTTGCCGATATCCTCAGAATCAACACATCCCTTGGATAACATAGCTTTCCAGATTTTAATCTAGTTGGGCACAGTCTCAGTGTCTCTCTGTCTCTCCTTGCTGGTACTGATCACAGCACATTTAGCCCCAGCAGATGGGAAATATGCTCACCACTTGTGGTTGATGCATGGTTATAAAACATTATAGAGAAAAGCTAGGAGGCATAATGATAAAAAAACAAATTGGGGTTTTGTCCTGTTTTCCTTCTTCTGCATGAACAAAGCACATAGAATGACTTTTGAAGCAACATGTGGCTGTTGCCAGCTATGTCTTCCAGCTCAGGTGATACACTGGGAGCTGCCACGATGCATATATATACTATCATATATATTCAGCCTTTAATTGTTGGTGTGAACATTTTTGCCACTCTTTTGTATGCAAGTTCAAACCAGGACACCAACTCTGGCCCTTACAACTTTAAAACATTTCAGAGCTGAATTGAAATGTTACATATTGGGCCTGTCTGTATCTGGTAATTGTGCCTGCATCAGAGGGTACCAAGTTTTCTCCTTTATGCTATTAATTTTAAACCCTAGGCAATATATGCAACAATGTAAGCTTTAGAAAGTCATTCTCCTGTTTTGCCAGTTCCCTAATTACTTCAACCCGCAGTAAAATGTCAGTCTACCTAATTATGTGGTTACTCCACTCCTGGGTCCGATATAGCCTGCAGGCGTGCACAGTAATGTGGATAGCAGGTCTGACTGACCTAGCAGCTCCCAGTTATTACACTGGCCTTTTGCAAAGTTGGCCAAACCTCTCGTGTCGTCAAGACACTGTTATTAATTTGAACTTCATCAGGCAAGGCTAGATCTGAACTTTAGCAGACTACAGGAAATTGTGAGAGTAAGGCTAGAGAATCTTATCTAGACCTAGAGTGTGTCCAATTAAGTAGGTAAATCTTAAGGTTTTGGGCTTTTCAAAATATGTGGGCAATCTGACTCTGAATTATCTGGTTTAATTAATTCTGTGTAGGAAAGAGAATGTACTGCTTTGTTAGTCGTGTTGTAGCAATGTTGTATACCCGTAAGGAGCCTTGTACTATGATTGGCTTTTATTCTCTTGTTCTTTTAGACCTTTTGTTAAGAAACAAACAACAAAATGTGCTCCTAAAAGAACAGCTCTACACTGTAGCTGTTTATTGCCTCTCAGTGATAAATAGAGAAGCTCTATTCAAACCAGCTAAAACTACTAAAAATGTATCAGGCCCTAATAGAAGCCTAAGCATGTTCAGATTATGTTTGAGAAGCAGCTCTTTATACTGAATAAAATGAACAGGGAAGTGATGTTTCCAAATATCTCTCCAGTTTTATATTTGGACAGGGAATTCCTTGGAGGTCTATTATTGTGTATGGGAAGAGGTGTGCTCTGTAGGTCCAATACTTGACATATACTTCATGCACTGACAAAAATTAGTTTGCGTGCTGAAGAGCCTGTGGGGAGTGAACACAGCTTGAGCTCGTGGAATTGTTTGAGGATTCAAAAGTGCTACGTTAAACTTGACAGGATGGGAAAATATCTGTGCACTTCCTAATTTTGACCAGAAGAGGAAGTACCATCATGTGAAATACCATTCCTACAACAGTTTTCAGCTGACTGAGAGTACAATACAGATTGTCGTACAACTCTACATCCCCAAAATTTAGTGAAGTTTTGTGTAGGAAGCTTTTCTAGGTTCCAAAGCAGGGATAATTTATTATATACCATTCTCATTAATACATAGACTCAGACTGAAAAAGAAAAGAAGACCACAAACTAATAATTGAACGGGGATCATGAAAGCTAATAATTTTGTGTCCTTTGCAATATCTTTTGTTGTGAGAGCCTGATCAGTTCAAGTGAGTATGTTTAACATCTAATAATTTGATTTAAGCAATCAGGGAATCAGGTGTCCAGTACTCAGAGAATGTCTGTACAATTTTTTGATCCCTATAGGGACTTCAGAAATTCTCAATCCCAATCAAATAATTAATATCTAACACATTACTCTTGACTGCATCAGAAATATTTTGTTCCTCTAAAAAATGCTACAATCCCTAGATTTTTAAACATAACACCATAAAACTCAGATTTTTTTAATGGAAAAAATGATACCCTAAACCATTTTTATAATGAAATCAGCATTTCATCAGAGATTTTAGGGTTTTTTAAAATCATATATTATTGTAGTCTCCAGTCCAATTTTCTGAACAGCCCCAGTTACTTTGGAAAGGAAAAGAATGTGGGAAAACTATGAACATTGAATCAAAAGCTTTCTGGATATTAGTATTTCTTGTCTTATACTGATAGTGCATCATGCAGCAGCATAATACTAGAAATTGTATAACAGGACAATGTTTTGGGCAACTCAGGGCAGAGATGTTTCATAAGCAGTGATTCCCATATGACAAGGGTAACCATTTCACTTTAAGTGTTTTTGGTGCATCTGAAATGAAT
Source organism: Aleadryas rufinucha (assembly GCA_013397815.1). NCBI lineage: Eukaryota > Metazoa > Chordata > Aves > Passeriformes > Aleadryas > Aleadryas rufinucha. The sequence goes on from VZTH01004619.1 coordinate 409,800, forward strand.
AGCTCCTTACTTAGGGAAAGGAACAATACATTATTTAGTCTCTAACATGATGCCACTGCCTGTGCAGTGAAAACCTCCACCCAAATTGACAAGGGCAGCTGGAACTCTGGGCTGGGCATAGGCTAAGAGCATCATATTCATTATGAATTTAGATGGTAAGATAACACCTTCCCAATGAGAAAAGCTGCTGAAAAACCCTGGCCTTTATTAATGGGCCTCATGAGTCAATCTGCAGCGGTGATGTATCATCCTCATTTAGGGAAATGATGTGCTGTGAAAATGCATAATTTTAAAGAGCAAGAGAGTGGATTGAAACAAGTATACACCATAAGGAAGCTCAAATCTCTCATGATGTATGCTGATTTTCGGGTGGTCCCCATTTGCACGGCTGTTTAAGCAAGCACTCTAAATGGAAATGCACTTGACATTTTTGTGACTAGCTGTAATCAAACAGCATTAGAATTCAGCTGATCTCACAGAAGACGATTAAACAAATTTCTTGTTTGTTCCCGGTTCCTTCTAATGGGAAAATGGAGGGAAAAGACGCGCTGATGAAAATGATTCCAGATGGAAAATGGTGTCTTAAAAGGAGCTAGGAGAGGAATGACAACTTCCCACCCCTTTTCCTAAAGCAAGAATCCCATCACTCTATTATGTCCATAACCACGGGAGCCAGCATTCCCTTACAGTTGTGAGGCACTCTTACAGAATGAACATTTAATGAAAAGCCTTAGGATTTAGCCTTACACTGACACTGTGTTGGGTGCTACAGGAGGGAAAAGTAACCCCTCTGGTTTTCAGAGTAGTTGTGTGCATGCTTTTCATACAGTGAGAATAAACTCTGCTACCTGTTAGCACAGCTGCTTGCTCTCTCACACCATAATATTTGAAGCAGTGTGTCTTTCAGCATCTGTGAAACTTGTTACTGCAGTATATGAATAAATTTTATAACGAGTTCAGTATCCAGTATAAAACACCAACTGGACTTCATAAACCCTCTGGACTTTCTAAAGGTTAAAGGTCCTGGCCTTGGGCTACAGCAGTGTTTGGGTATCTTGTACAGTACTTTGGGAGACCAGTTTATTTTCGGGGTATTCATATACTTCAGAGAGTGTTTTTTCCTGTGGTTAATACCACTGGGATACCAGAGGGTGAATGTCATCCTTGTTATGCTGGGAAGGCAGTTTGACAGAAGGAGGTTTTGCAGGGTTTTCTGGAGGCACAGTTGATGTGTAGCAAGTCTCCTCTGGGGCTGTGGCCGTAGCATTCCTGCAGCTGGCAACACTTGGCTCCCCGCTCCCCTGCCACTGCAGCATGGTCATCTGCCTTGTCCCAGAGGGCAGCAGCTGTGCTGGCAGCTCATGGGGCAAAATTCAGTCCACAGCTTATAGAGACAGGCCTGGTCATTGTCGTGATGTATAGGATCAGAACTTATTTCCAAATGGATTGATGCTGGGAGCTGCGTTTGTGTGTGTGTTTGGGGAGTCGGAGCAGGACTTTGACATGTGCACAGACATCAAACACCAGAGAAGCTGCACACGGACAATGGAAAATGTTATCAAGTCAGCTCTGGGTGGGAACATGAGGGTACTCTTGCAAGAGCAGATGCACAGTTTTTTAGTTAGGAGAAATAACCCCCACCCTTTGCATGCCAGCAAAGGCCTTTGGAGCAGGGACTGAGTGAGGAGATTGGGGCCTGAGCTGCCTGCAGGACCGAGCAGAAGCCGGGCAAGTCAGGGGGCTGGGGCACACAAGGCAGTGAGGACTCAAGTCCCTGTTGAAACACCTGGAGAGTGGGCCAGGCACAGTCCTGAGGGGTTATAAATAGTTGTGCCACAGGCCAGCCCCAGGGCTCCCACCTAGAGAGGGCGGTCACAATTTCATTTTCAGTGGGTCTTGGTGCTTGTGGGGCAGCTGAGAGGGTGGGAGCAGTCCCCTCCAGAGCAGAGGGGCTGAGCAGACCTGAACAGGATGGTGAGAGAAGGTGGGACTGGATAGGACAGGGTGCCTCTTGGGGGATGGCAGGCACTTGCCAGGCTGAAGCCATGAACTGCTCCCTCCAATAAAACGAGGCAGTGAGGGGTGGGCAGCTCTCATTGCCCCACATCTGCTGTGGTGGGGAGCATGGCTTCACTCTTGCCTGAGTGGTAGTGGGGCAGCAGTGCTGCCCACGTGGGCCCCTGGCAGCATCTCCATTGCTCTGTTTCAGCTAGGAATGCCTGAAAAAACACTTTTCTCTGGCTGAACACCTAAGCTGGTTAATCATAAAGACCATTCAAGGATGAGAAATGAGTCTTTCACCTGCTGTCGCGAGAGCAGGGTTCTTACAGACCTTTAGGACATCTTTGAGGTAAGTGAATAAATCCCTGCCCCTGCCAAACATTCACACAGAAAGCAAAGGGCTCTGTGACCAGGTAGATGGGTATTTGGCACAGCAGATTTCAGTGCTTGCAGTGAGGGGAAAAGTGTTTTGGGAGGATAGCGCTACTTTCAGCTATGGCCAGGAAACTGCTTCTCACAAAAATAACAAAGCAACTTGTTAGCTGGTCAGAGATCTCCCAGGCTTGGGGTTTGTGAAGTTTAGTTCTAGTCAGCACTAGACAAAACCACTTTTGTCTCGCAAACCAAATACCTTGGTGAGAGATGTGCTCTCTGCCCCTCAGGCATGGAGTCATCTTGCTGCCTCAGCTGGAGGACTGTGCCTGGGGAGGTGAAGGATTGTAGGGTTGGAACTGGAAGCTGAAGACGAGGAGCAGCAGTCTCACAAAACACAAACTCTTGCTTTATATGTGCTGGAGTTTCCAGCTCAGGGGAAGCTCAGAGGCAGGGGATCATGCCTTCCTCAAAGGCAAGTCGCTGTCAGTCAGATTCCTTGCAGTGTTTAGCTGAGGTTACAACTTTGTTTGAGAAACCACAAACCACCTTGCAGTTCCCCAAAGGACTGAGTGAAAGCTATTTATTCCTGCAATAGATGGAGCTATACCTGTCTGGACAATATTTGTGTAACTATCCTAAATTCTTTTTTAAGTGCTAGTTCTGCCTACTACTCTATTACCAGCGCTGGTTACTTCATCAAATCCTGCTGTTCAGTTGCCACCTCCAGTTGCTGGCTGGTTTGGTTGGGACTAGTTTGATTTCCAACAGTTTTCTCCAGTTTACAGAAAAATACGGTGTGCTTTTATTTCCTTTTTTTTTTTTTTCAAGTGTTGCGTTTTCTTGTTGCTGCTCTTCAAAGATAAATGAGTATCTTATGGTAGATTATGAAAAGTCTATTATTCACCTCAGCTCCCAGAACAGCTCCAGGAATGTCACTCTATTCTCTCAGGGTAGATATTATGTAGCAGTAATAGTTTGTATTTATATTTATACAGCACTTGTCATCCCAGAAACTCTAAGCACTTAGCAAGCTTTCACTAATTTTATATGTATTCATTGCAGCTATAGAATTTATTTGGGAAGATCCTAGTCAAAAGTTCCACTGAAATTAACTGAGTGTCACATGATCACAAGAGTCAGATCTGATTACAGTTTTGGGGACCCTGATATCCAAACGTGTATCTCCCATGTGAAGCCGGTACTGAATATCTCATCACACTTCGTGTTGCTTTTGGGGAAACTGAACTCTAAATGTTCATGGAGGAATCCTCAACTTGCACAGTGTCTTTAGAGGTACCAGGACCAGAATTTTTAATCCTTACTCTTCAGACAGTTGCTCCAGCTGCTTAATTCCTTTGTGTTTTATTTGGGTAAGGCATTTAAAAAACCATGCATTTACTTAATCTGATTTCTGTACATTGTCCATGTTTGGAGGATCAGATTCTAGTGTCCTTCTCCACTATTGTTCTGATGGGACTGCACGTCTTCTCAACTTTTTTAGGACTGAATGAATATCTGTGTTGGCAGACAGTGGTTCTTTGCAGCTATTAGTAAAAAACTTACCTTCCCAAAAACTTAGAAGTTCATCAGGCAATTACATGTCCAGGCAAGTTTGTGTTATATGCCCAGCAGAACACAATCATTCCATTGAAGCTGTTCAGGTCCAGACTGTGTGGGCTCTGTATTGATTAAAACAGATCTGGTGGAGAAGCTTGCAGTGTATGCAATACTAATTTTGACTTGTCTGACTTCATTTTGTAAAGGAAGCAACTGCTAAATGAAGCTGACATGAAAGGAAATTAGTGTGTCTTATATCAAAAGTTTTAGCAGAAGCAGAGATCATTTCCATGTTGTCAGACCCCACATAATCATTTGTTTATTGAGTATGTTTGGTTTGAAGTTGATGTATATTTAAAAAAATGTATTTAAGCTAGTACTTGAAAAAATGAAACATTATGTTGATATTAACTGATCCATATCTCTTTGGTCAATTTAGTCCGATTACCACCCTGAGAAGAGGTGAGAAAGTTTTTTTATTTTATCTTCTACGTTTTTTATACTTGCTGTTTTTAAATGTATCATCTGTCCTTACCTGCTCTGCATTTCTCTCTTTTTCGTTACAAATCTATTTTTTCTAAAGTTTTTTTTCCTGAGAAACCACTTTCTTGTCCAAGAAGTGCCACTTGATATAACATCTAACACAGAACAGAACAACTTCCTCAGTAACAGCCCTTTTTTTGGTTATGATGGAGGTGGGTAACTAGGCTGTACACCGTAATATGCAAAGTTTCTTTTCTACCTTTGAGTATCTGCTCTTTGTAATCTCTGTGAAGAAACCAATAGTGAACATATCTTCTCTATCAATGTGACCATCAGTTGAATCTGTGTGAGCTGTCCTGGTTTATCCTTTTTTTCCTTTTCCTTTTCCTTTTCCTTTTCCTTTTCCTTTTCCTTTTCCTTTTCCTTTTCCTTTTCCTTTTCCTTTTCCTTTTCCTTTTCCTTTTCCTTTTTTCTGTGATTTTTTGCAGAAGAATACATGAAGTCTTACCAATGAACCTATTGTTCCAAAATAGGTGGTTTTGTCTCAAACTGGTGCTTTTACTACAGCACCATGTACTTCCTTTGCTTTCAAGGTTCAGTGCATGCATTAGTATTAGAAAACTTGAGTTGCTTTGGCAAACAGTCACAGAGACTAGAGATTTTGAGAGAAAAGTATTAGCATGCCTTACAGAAGCAATGTTTGTATTGCTTCATGTGCCAAGGAAGATTTGAGTTCCCCTGATGAGAAAGGGCTAAGTTCCCTTTGACAGGAGGCCGTGGGGTGGTAGCATGCACTTGAGAAGTTACCACAAAGCAGCTGAGGCAAAGCAAATTGGTTCCATGTAGTACTATTTTGCATATCAAAGCTTTCAAAAATACTGCAAAAAAGCAAAGAACAGTCATAGGTAATTATGACAGCTGTTACAGCAGCCTCCCCTCTGAAACATCTTTAGAATGGAAAATAGATTAAAACTTTTCTTCCAAAATTCATTGTTTAATTCTTCTCCAAAGTGATTGACTGCTTTTCCTAATTAAACCCTGGTTCTTCTATGTAGACACGCAAATTTTTCCCTCTTTTGTGGGCTGGAAATTTCAAGAAAGTATGGCTTTATTTAAGTGTGGGGCAAAACTCCAGTTTGCATGCTTCAGTGCAGAATGCATCTTTCATGGAATTAGCATCCTAAATTAATCTGCATATTTGAAAATTTACATGACAAAGTTCTCCATAACTCCTTTATGTTATTTTTTTACTGAGTCTCAACTGAAACCAGATACAACAGTAATAAAATCTTTTGGGGTGAGTTTTTTCTGGCCTCTTTACACGAAGCACACTGCAGCACTCTCAGTAGCCTTGGTAACTTTGCCTCCAGTGCTTCACTGAAGATGCACCTGCAATTTTTTTTCTGCAAGGTTTCTTGAACTTGAATGACACCAAGCAGAGTTTTGAGAAATTTAATGATGATAAAAGTAAAAGAAAAAATATGCTGCTCTTGAGGTTCCTCTCAGGAGAGAAGGATGTACTTGGCGGCCTACTGGGGGGACCTGAGGGGGGAAGAAGAAGCAAATAAAATGATTTTCAAAACCCGTGTTTTACACCTGCACACACACAGAAGCCTGAAGTGGTTGGTAATCCTCATGGATGAGTAGTTGTGCTACACTATGCCCTTTCATTTAGTGCGTCGGGAAAAGCATGAGTTGATAATCTTCAGGTGCAAATTCCCTGACTATGCAAAGTCATTGTGAAGGATAAGGTAGACATAACCAGAGGGTGCTGGGAAACTCATCAATGTGTCCCGTTGTTTAGATTGCCAATGCTCTAAAGAAGCCAGTGGTATTAGCATTAGCGTAGTTGCCACTGGCTGGGAGGATGGCTATAAAATCTTTGTCCTTGAGATTTCCTCTTGACACCTGGCGTTATTCCATAGTGACTGGAAGCTGATGTTACTCCATTGTTTGTATGCAAGGAAGGGTGAAACACTGTACTGAAGATTTGTTTCTCTAGTGGCTGACGATTTTGGTGAGGATGATAGGGAAATATGTTCTGCTGTTGACTCTCTGGAACCTGTTATGAAAAGGTGGGCATTGAATATCCAGGTTTCCTTTCTTAACCTCTTCTGTATGCTATAGAACTTCCCATAAAAAAGGGGTTGCAAGGGGTCAAGATGAATGCAATTACCTTCCCTGTGATGGGGACCAGTGCGAGGACCCGCAGGTTGTGTTTGAAATGTCATAAGTCTCCTGTGAAACAATTTTTCTGGTGTCATCACACCCCATTGAGGGAACCCAAAAAAGGGACTGTTTGCAGAAGTGTTGAACTTGCAAAAAAGTTTCCCAGATTGTTAGTGTTTGCTAACAAATCTGTCTTGTTTTTGTAATTTAGTAACAGCTGCTGTCTTCATTATCACTTCTCTTATTGCGGGCCTTTATCTGAGTGATACTGCATAACAATTTGCTCTACAACTCTGAAAAATATCTGTGCAAAGCAGAGCTCTGGATGGTAGTACTTCATGTCAATTTTAAAACAGAAATAGAACTTTTAATTAAAGCAGACTTACGAAGATTGTGGTACATACTAAATATCTACTAAAGGCATATTTTCTATTCAGGATAAATCACTGTTCTGTTGCCAGTGTTTGAAATGTCCTGATAGAGGGTGCTGGTGCTTTATTTTAACATCTAAAAATGGGTCAGCTTCGCTTGCCTTTGTTTCTAAATCTCACCGTGTTTTTTGTGTTGATAATAAACCCTTAGGAAAAGGCTGGATTTTGTCCTCGTTTTGTAATGAAGTGTGTTAGGATCAAGTCCTGCACCAATGTCTTAAAAAATAAAGATCTATTCTGGAGACTTTGAATAGTTTGTTTTTGCTGAGTGTAGCCAAATGCTGAAGTTAGTAGGAAGATCATAATCCTTCCTCATTCCAGTTCTCTCCTGCCTGTTTCCTCTCCATATTTTCCTATGGTAACATAACACCAGAGGCCATGCGTCCCTTCACTACCAGAAAATAAAGGATTGGATCAAAGACCTGCAGGTGGCTACTGTGACCAGTCGCTCCAGCAAGATATGAAGCACCAGAAAGACTTTCTTGGTCTGGTTTAAGACTGGATTGAACTCTCACAAGGACCAGTACAAACCTAAGCAACTTCTGTGCTGTGTAAAATGTACATGTTTTAACTTGTTTTTCCTATCACAACATATACCTAATAAAAAATATATGTCCAATAAAAAAAAAGAGAAGAAAGGGCAAAAACCCCCAGACCACTACTGCACATACTCCTACCCCTGAGGAGGGCATGAGGGCATGACAGATGTCAGTTATGTCACTTCACAAACTACTGGAAAGCCCTCAGTTTCTCCAGTGATGAAATGGACATAAGACCTTAATGGAAGAGAATGGAATAGAAAATTCAAAGCCATTCCCATTGTTCCTGGGCCTAAAATATACATAACCCACGAAAGTACACTCCTGAGAAAATACACAAACCATCTACCAACAGCATGACAAAACAGCTTTTTCCACTCTCTTCCTAGGACTGAGCATTTGCTTGTCACTGTCCCTGCTGCAATGAGTTTTGGCATAGATGCATCCACTGGGAAGTGTGATTATGAGGGTAACATGTCTCCTATCAGCTTGTATAATCTTGTTGATGTGCCCCACCAGGATGCATGTGAAGCTAGTTCATTTTCACACCTGAATCCCTTAAGGCCATAGCAGCCTGCATTTAGACTGCAATGTGAGGAAGGGTATTAAGACTTGGGACTTGTAAGTGCAGGAATGTAAAAGCCTCTGATGCTAGAGAGGATTTTTCATTAGTTGTCAGTAGCACTGTCTTGTGTCTTTGTTGTAAAAGGCTGAGGACAAAGAGACCAATTGAACATAGAAGCAGTTGTGATGCCCTGTGGCATAGGTGATCAGCATTATTACGAAATTACTGTGTAGCATTATCTTGGAGCTGGTCATAAGTGAATAAAAATGTAGAACTTACAAGTGTTTTTCTACAAGTGAAACCTTTGAAAAATGTGGTTTCTGGCTGATCCAAAATTACTTGTTTGTTCCTGAATCAGTGATGGATCCCTGTTCATCTTAGCAGGGAACTACAGAACATTTTGCTCCTTAGGCTACAATCACAAGATCAGTTTCTTTTCCCTTATCTGTAATGTCAAAGATCTGGAATGGATACTTTGGCTTATCACTGGTGGTTAGGCAGTTCTAAACAGAACTCAATTTCCTTTGCCAAATGAAGTGGTGCGAAGTAATAACGGGTTTGGATGCAGAGGCTAGTTCTGTGATAATTCATAATTTATATGAGCTGTTACCAATACTCCTGAATGGAAAAATCTAAGTGCAAGCTCCTTGCCTGTATTGGTAGGGTATTTGCTCGTGTTTGATACTTTTGGGGAAATGTTTTTAAAGTGTGTGCCATTGTTAATTGTTTGGATTTACTTGCACTTCTGTTATTACATTTCAGCTAAGATGTCTCTCATGTGGCTTTAGCTTCTGTGCTGTTTAATGCTACATTCTGACTGTATTTTTAATAGGTACTTTTAAAAGCAAGAGATTATACTAGTCTCTACCTGCTCCAAAATATCCTTTCTGGTAAATGAACATCTCTTGCAGCTACTGATTAATGACAGCAACAGCCTGAACTGAATAAAAGTAATCCTGAAATTAGAAAGATAAATCCTAGCTTTGGAGAGTCTTAATGAGAGCAGCAAGCTATAGAAACCATAGCCATAAGCTTTACAAAGGAAATCACTAATAGCGTTCTTTGCTATATCTAAATAGTATGTGGAACTTCAGGAAATATAAGATATGTTGCTCTGTAAAATTCAGATGTGCTTCCAAAAGCTGAATAAATCACTTGAGTAAGAACAATTTTTGGATCTTCAGAAGTGCAGAGGTTTCTGTATGTTGTTTTCTGGTCGTTGTTTTTTGTTTGTTTGTTTGTTTTAATAATGAAACAAACCCTCAAATACTTTATCAGCAACACTTTCTGCTTTGGGAAATGGAAATTATTCATGAAGTGGGAACCCCTGTCACCACTTCAGATGCTTAGTGTTCCAAAAAGGTCATTTTAATAATTGCAAATAGTGACTAGTGGCAATTATTGTCTTAATCCTTTTATAAATTGAAAGGATGTGCTTTTGTATGTGCTATTTACAATTCATCTGATCTGATCATAATATGATAACTACTCCTCCAAAATGCATTTTGCAAACTTGTAAAGTCCAGGAAAATCTTCTATGTAGGCACAGATCATCTAACAAATGGTGCTGATGCGCTTCATATGCCAAACTCTCTTGGCAATGCATAACAAAGGGATAGAGATTAGTTCCTCTTATTAATGTAGGTTTTAGACACAGGGAAGGATGTGGATTAATATAGTGAAAACACATATTGACATACAAAATAGATGAAAATGAAATCACAAAAACCATTTATTACTTTCTCTTAGTGGGTCCTGGCTTGGTTTCAGGCAACTGGACAATGAAAGAGGAAACAGACTGCACACCTTGACTTTCCTCCAGCACTCAGGTACTGAGTCAACAAAATCTCCAACTGTAATATTGTGGACAATATTTATGCAAATGCTTGTATGTTTGTTTTGGGAATTAAGAGTAATCCAAAATATGTTTTTCAGTGACTTCACAGGGAGCTTGTATTAAAGCACTTTGGTGCTTTGCTGGATAGCACTAGGACACACTGAAATATCACCACCCAGCCTGTGCAAACCAAAGACTTTATCTTCAGCAGAGCCAACAGAAGGGATTGCATTCCCTTAGGTAGCCAATATACCTCAGCTGTCTTAACAGTATTTATTTGTGGTTGGAGCAAGGGGATTTACTGTCCTTGGATGGAAATATTTGTTGTGGAGAGCCCTGTCAGATACACTGAGTACTTTAAATATCTGAGCAGATGCTTCCTGGAAGGAAGCATTGCCACCAGTGTCAGTAAGCAATCTTATTCCTCACCTTATGAAATCTAGATTAAGCTGCTGAGTTGCTGAATTTCCTAAAGTTTTGCTTTTTATCTTCATCAGTTTAACTTCAGGGTAATACCATTACACCAAATATTGATAAAGTTCTGCCTTCCTTTTCCTTCTGCTCTTTTCTCTGTTAAGCACCCCCATTCTCTCTTTTAAGACTCTAAGGTCCAGCTTTTTCCATATTTCTGGAAATATTGCCCTCTCTCATTAGGTAGCCCTCACCCTTTGTACTTTTCAGGCCATCATTACTCACTTCAAAGACATTACTGAGTCCTGAGAAACGTATAATAGTCAGAAATTTAGAGAGAAGGAGAAGGAAGTAGGACCTTTTTCTGGCTCTCTGCTTTTTTATTAACAAATACGCTTTGGTAATGAAGACTTCAAGGGAGCTTCATTAGGGTTTAAGAAGAGAACAGTGTGAAAGTTAATTACCTGGAGCCAAGAATCTGTATTTCCCTTCAGCAGTCCAGTACTATGCTTTAAAAGCAATCAATGGAGAGTTGTCTGGCAAACATTCAATCTTTCCTTGAAATGTTCAGTGTAATTAGACCCTCTCCTGTCTGTCATGAGAAGACAAATTGTTTGTGGACTGTTAACAGTTGAGTACTGTAGTATGCCTTCAACCTTTATCATAATTATATTACCAATATTCATGGAAATTTCCCAAAGTGAGAAACGGGAACTTATTACTAAGCTAATTGCTTGATAATGAATTGCTGTTTTTCATGGTGAAATACTCTATTTATTTTTCCCTCTTCATTTTTCTTAGGGCCCTCAGTATTCACAATGAATATACAAATCAACCTGGAAGCTTTCTGTAAAGATTCATCTATGCCATTTCTGTGGCTCACTTTTGTTTCTAGCTGGGGTGATGAACCACTGAACTGAGGAAAAATACCTAGTCCACCTCTGTCCAAAATTAACTGGTTGAAGAGACACAAAGTTGTCATTAGTTTCACAGAAGCTACTGTCAGCTGCTTATGCAAAAAATAACTTTGGAGTTTTTCTTTGCTGATACTTTGTTGATGCTTTAATGCCATTGTGCCTTTGTGTGTCGCTCTTGCTTGATAACTATAAGTGATAATGTGGTTGCTGTGATGCAAAGGCGTGCTGTAGCCTCAGCCCAGCAAGAATTATAGCAGACGTGTATGTGTGAGTTGGAGATGTGGTGGAAGAGTTGATTTGGGTTTAGGGAATAATAATAAAAAATACTTAATCATTTCTGGAGTGTTTTGGTGATGATCCTCGACACTGCAAGCCTTTGAAAAAGATAAAGAAATTTGACTCAAACATTTAATTGTGTTAATAGGAAAGTCAGGGGGTGGATGAGTCAGTTTGTTTGCTTTGTCACTTTTAAAGCAGCTACTGTTTTATAACATTCAGTCATTACAGAGAGCATGTGAGAGGGGGATTTACAAAACTTTTAATGTTGTTATATGACCATGTTCAGAGTCAGCTACAGATGAAGTAAATTTTCTATAAAACAGGATAGTTAACATGCTAAAAGAAAAAGAAAGCATATTTCTAGGCCAAACTGGCCATGAAGTTTTGGAGGAGGTGCCAAAAAAGCAAACTGAAATTTAGCTGCCTCCTTCCAAAAGAAGTAAGGTGAAGGGGGAATACTTGAAAATTACAGGTTTCAGTGAGGCTGCAGCTCTTTATGGCGACTGAGGGTCTAACCTAAAATATACAGGTGCATTATGATATTTCATTCTATGAAAGCATTAAACAGGGAGTGATAGGAATGCCTTCTTATTTAGTACATCAGATCAGACTGGGGCATAGGACTTAGTATGTTTGGTTTTCATTACCTTCTGTGGTTCTGTCTTGTATGCTAAATTTCACGCTGATGGTGTGCAACACCTCATAGAATGGAACAGAATATATCAATTACCTACCTGAAAAAAGCTGCATGTTCCTCTGCATTGCTGCGAAGTAAATGATCTGCACCACATGGTTCTTTTAATAATATACCTACTTATTATCTATCTGTTCTTCCTGTGTGGAGCACATCTCTCATATGGCGGCTCTTCCCAGTTTGGATTAAGACCCATTTCACTGTTCACCTCCAAGGGCTGTTTTACATCCCATCCATCACATTCTGTATGTGCCAAGTCCTGTTCAGACCAACCATGTTTAAGCTTTGTTGTATTGAGGTGCAGTCTTTTCATTGCTTCCCCAGTCATGGCAACTTCTCTTTTCATAAAACTTTCCACATAAATGTGCTCTCGTACCCTGTTTTGTGTCCTGTCCCTGTATGTTGTCCCTGGCTTCTTCCCCATTGTTCCCCTGAGTGGGCAGAGTTCCTTCATGAAAACATCTTTTGTTTTCTTCCATGCTGGTTTTTTATCACTTATTTTCTATTATGTTCTCCAGGGTTATGCTTACTTTTTTTGTTTTCTGTCTGTCTAGTCTATATTGACTTTCTTGAACATTAAAGATGCTTAAAAGCAGTTTGTGAAACATATTCAGAACTCTTAATTTCCCAAATGGTGTTGTCAGCTTTCTTTTCTGCACTCAGACAATTTCTATTCCCCGTGGAGGCTGAAAGCATGGGACTGCCTTTTTTTTTTTTCAAAAGTGACTTTCAAATTGATTAGATATTATTGCAGAGCAAACTATACATGAGTATAAGATGAAGCCATGACAGATCCTTGTACACAAAATGACTGACACTGCTCAGGGCCACTTTACAGGGTCTGTGGTAGGAAACTGAATGCCTTCCAGTCTCTGTTTGGAATTCTCAGCCAACTTCCATGTCCTAATCTGCTTCAGGGTAAGATTTATGTTGCTGGGATGTAGTGTTGAGGTCCCTGTTGTTTTTCTGGGCTTTCTCAGTGAACGTGATCAAGAAAACCAACATGGAAATAGTGTGTTAACCATGAGGAGAGAGAAAAGGTGTTAGAGCTGGCAGGAGAGCACAGTGACCCTCTGCTTGCAGCTCTGTGTCTGGCCTTCCAAAGCTGCTGCTTCCCATGTCACCGACATGTCCTTTGCTGTGACTTGGTACTGCAGTGGATGCTGTAGCTCAAGGCAGCCCTACTGGTATTTCAAGTGTGCATTTTGTACCTATTGAGACAGCATCCAGCAAACAGGCCATGGAAGAAAGGAGGGATTCACAGATTCAAGCTGCCTGCAATCCTTACCAGGAAGGGTTAAGAATAATTTCGTATTTTAAAGAAAAATCTTTAAATCTGAATCTTAGGGGATTAAGACTATATCCTTCATGACAAAGCAGCCTAAGAAATTAACCTTTAAAAAGAAGAGCAGGCATGATTGACCTTGGTATAAAACAAATTCCCCACACCAGGGGGTGGGTTTGGATTTGCACAAAGTACAAAGGCTGTTTCTGTGGAGGATATGCCAGGGTCTCATTGCCAGGAGATACATATGCCACGTATCTTGCCTCCATCATGGAGGAATATCAGACAGACTGACCTACGTGGATGCAAAAATCCAGGCAGAGTGTGTGACAGCTCCATTCCCATTCCGGCTACAACAGTATCCTGTGCGGGCAAGTCAGTCACTCTGGGTCATACCAGCCACATCAGCATGTGAGCGTGTTTTACAAAAGGAGCTACTCTAAGAAGCTGCTCATAAACAGCCCAGATGCTTCAAACTGATTTTGTGAAGTAATCTGGATGACAGTGAGATTAGATACCGGTACAATGAGAGGGTGTAGACATTGTCCCTGTTTGTTTTCAAAGATTTGATGTTTTCATGAATAATATATAGTCGTCTTCATATTTTGCTCTGTTCTGTGTACTCAAATTAACTGGGATGTTTCCTTTGGCTTTAAAAAGTAGCATGACATTGAATAATGACTGATCTGCACAGGACTGCTGCCATAACCTGTGCCCAAATTCTGCTTTGCTTGTCTGTAGTTATAATAATTGTGTGCTCCTTTTTGCATGTTAGTTTGCCTTCTTGGGCAATTGCCACCCATTGATACTACATAGGAATGCTCAGACTGACCTGCCTTTCTACCAAATGCCAAGGAAAGGGGTAAGTGTAAGATTACTTCTGTAGCTCCAAGCAGGAACTAACACTTGCACCACTAACATATCACTGCATGTTGTTTTTTTCTCATGAGTGCCTGGTTGATGAAGGTCTTCCTTCATCAGCATCAGCTTTTATAAGACCTGGTTGGGTCTTGGAAAGAACAATACTGGAGCTCAACAAAAAACATTTGAGGACTTTATAAAATGGTGTGGATAACTCTGTTCAGGAGAAACATGTGAAATATTAGGATCACAGAGCATTGTTTAAAAAGGGACAGTGATTACGACAATAACTCTTTTGTACTTGAACTACTGTAGTATCTGTAGGCAGGATGAAGTTTGACAACAGTGCCATATGAACAAATGTTTGTCTAGGGACTACTATTCTTCTGATTACATATTTGATCTCCTCCACATTTATTTGTAAAGATCTGTTAGGAAATATTTCCTTTAACTAAAACCTTCTAGGCTCTTCTGCCAGAAGTCAATAAAAAAGCATTTGATGATCTATGCAGAGTGACAATCACAGAGCACAAATAAATGACACAAGTATGATGTCATTTTTCTCAGTCTGAAACAGGCAACATCAATTGCAGAAAAACTGAGCTACACAGAAGAATTTGGGCCTGATGGAAGTTGGTAGGCTGTTCTGCAGAAGATCCCTCATTTTTTTCCTTATTCCTGGAAAGATCGTGATTTTCAGAAGACTCCAGGAAAGCCTCTTAAACCCTAATGAAGGAAAGCTTCTCTTCTTAAACCCTAATGAAGCTCTCTTGAAGTCTTCATTACCAAAGGGTATTTGTTAATAAAAAAGCGGAGAGCCAGGCAAAGGTAGATGCATTTATGGTAACTACAGTGGGTGCTCATGTCCAAGACATGATGATTACTCAGACATTTTGTATCTCTCTAGCCCTAACTCTCAAATACAATTTGTGGGTTTTGGAGGTTTCATAAATGCCACCAAAGTGACAGACAAGAACTTGCATCCCTGTAGCAGTTCTGTTACTTTTTGCTGTGCTGTATCTGCCTCATTCCCAGTGTTTTCAACTTGTTCATTTGTTTTTTGCCTCCTCACCGAGATATCTGAACTCTGGTGCAGTTTCAAAGTTTAAAAGCATCTGTGATTTTTGGAACTTGTGGAATGGCTTGAATATTTTAATGCTCTTTCTACAGTTTTCAGTGTCAATAAAACTGTTATAGACTTTTAGAGGACAAATTTATCTTCATGAAAGATCTGCAGGCACTGGCAGCAAAGATAGCAAGTGAATTGGCTTATCCAAAATTAGCCAGATTTTATTTTGACATTTTAAATGCAACACATTAATATCAAGTACAGACATCCTAAGGTAGACTTTTAAAAAAATTCTGGCATGCAAGTGAGTTTGGTCCATCAGTTGTAACTTCTGATTCATATTGTCCTGTGGCCATGCTATTCAGATGCTTTCTGTGTAATTGCATCTTAAAACCTATTCTGTTTTTTTGTTAAACAGGATTTTCAGGATGTTATTGGTATTAGCTTTTTTTTTAAATTTTCCTTGATAAAGTTAGGTCTGGTGAGAGGAAATGCCTTGCTGTTGAAACCTCAAGATCAGCAAATTGCCTAATGATTATCAGGCAATTAATGACATGTAAACATGTTGTTTTCTTGGTTGTTGTTGGTTTTTTTTTTTTTTTTTTTTTTTTTTTTTTTTTTTTTGGGTTTTTT